>JABXWE010013483.1:0-48415 GCA_014611495.1 Limonius californicus
GGAGCAATACTTTCGGCTGTAGGAGCGTCACATACGTACATACGTACATACGTACATACGTACGTACCCACCCACAGACAGACATTTTTTAAAAACCACTTTTTTGGGTTCCTAGAGACCCAAAACGGATATTTCCGTTAAAATCTCGATATCGAAAATTTTCATGATTTCAATACTTACCCTATACCTATAAGGTATGGGAAAGTAAAAAAGTGTTGACAGAGTGGCTGAAGATTCAAGTAAAGCTTTAGGTATTTGTTATTTAAAAAAATATTAACTAAATAGGAAAATACTATTATCTTACTTTGAAAACATTATAGATACATCGCCGAGATCTCCAATTCTTAGCAATAACAACAAAATCTTAATAGAAAAAAACAAAAGAGCAAAGAGAAGAAAAAACATTATTGTGCGTTCTGTGATGTTGCCGTAGATAATTTTGCAAGGCACTTACAACGGCAACATTACGACGAATTTGAAGTACAAAAATTTTTAAATTTGGAAAAATCAAATCCTATGCGAAAACAATTAATCAGCAAAATTAGAAAAGAAGGAGATTTTTGCGAAGGAGTTATTATACCAGTACAGGAAAGACAATTTCAAGGAAATAACATTGATGTTTTACCCTGCGTTCATTGCAAAGGTTTTACAATTTTGTTATTTTACTAGCTTATAGCTCCTTGTGTACCCTATAAACAACTGCATTACTTATTTATCAGTAAGAACAATTAATAGATTCAAAGATTTTTTAAAAACGGTATATCATACAAACATATCCGAATTGTTTCAATATTACACCTATTCCAACTGATGTATCAATTCGTGAAATATCAATTACATTTAAGAAAAATCATTTTGCAATATGTATCTAATTTGTGGATTTGGTTCATTTTAAACTTCTCTAAGTCAATTTTATTTGTATGGGTAACTATGAATTATTTATGGTCATACCCAGTGGAAAATAAAAATTTGGACACATCAAACCGTCATGATTTCTAAAATACAATCGGTGCTTTCCGAAAAACAATTTATTATTCTGAAATACAGTAGAGGCTTTCTGAAATACATTTGGAAAAGGTGTAGCTGCACAAGTATATATACCTACTTAGTTATCAATTGTTTTACTTGCTTCATCCTTCTTTCTTGTATCTACTGGTAAAGGTATAGCTCACGGGATGGTTCGCAGTAAACCTAAGCCTGTGCCGTGCCGTGCCTGTGCATCTGATTGCAAGGCAGCTGACAGCTAAGCGCACGCTCTGGTCTCCAGCCGTCAAACTGATTTGAGTGTACGCAAAATTGCCGCCCCAAAAGGCTGGCGCCCCGGTGCTATAGCCCATTTAGCCCTGTGGTTAGGGTGACGCGGTCGCCCAAGAAAAATGCCAACTTTGAAAGATTCGTCTTTAACAGTATTGTGCAGTAGGAAGATCAAACATTTGACAATTTTCTCACAGAGTTAAGAAAATGGGTGAAAACTACAAAATATCCAGAGCAAGACAACATGATTTGAGACAGAATAATAAACAGAGCTACACAGGAGAATTTGTTGCGAGAATAGCATTTAACACTAGAGAAAGCGTTTGAAATCTGTCAAAGGCTTTGCAGGCTGAGCTCCTGTGAATCATGTAAGAGATAAAAGTGGGTCAGAGGAAGAATACAGACGGCAGCATGTCCAAACGTGCAGATTTTGTAGGTACAATCATTCTCCACAGAAGCGCCCTGCATACGAGAAGACTTGTGCAAAGTGCCAAGGAAAAAATTATTTCGCAAGCGTTTGTCAGAGAAAACGAAGAAATCAGGGCGCTGTAGGACACAAAGTGTTCGTGGACTGCAACAACAATCAGATAATGTCGAAGATTCCACAAAAAGAACTACTGGACTAAGTCAAGAATCAGTGTCGAGTGGAAAGCTGTCGTCAGAAGCTATTGAAATAAACGGATAAAGGGTCGCATGCAAGGTAGACCGGAGCTGAAGTGAGTGCATTACCTAAGAAAACCTTAGATAGTCTTGGGAGCAACGTGAAAATGCGTGCCGTATTGTAACGCTAGTATCGTATGGTGATAAGAAATTTAACATGAAACCTGTGGGTGAGGTTAGTCTAAAGTATGTACTAAGGGTAGAAATGCATGCATTACATGTACAGTAGCTGTAGACGTCAACAATCAGTTGCCTCTGTTAGGAATTGATGCTTGTGTGGCACTAATGTTAATTTAGAGACTTGATAGTATTTATAGCATTAAGTTCACAGATATGCAAAGTGTTGCAACTGCATTTCCATGTGTATTTGAAGGCTTAGGCAAATTTCCACATAAGCATCACATAGCATTAAAGGAAAATTCAGTTAGTTATGTACAACATATCAGAAGAATCCTCTTAGCATTACACCACGAGTGAAAACTAAACTAGATGACCTAGAAAAGTTAGAAATTGTGAAAAAATTGATAGGCCCACTGAATGATTGAACCCCTTGGTAACTGTTAAAAAACGAAAAGGTGACCTAAGACTCTGTTTAGACCCTAAGTATTTAAACGAAACCATTGAACGGGAATATTTTTTGATACCGACAGCGGAGGAGATCATGTGCAAATTAAACATTAACAAAGCATATTTCACGGATCAGTCTGGAGTTGGTCGCACCAGAGCACGACTTGGCTTTGTCTAAAATAAAACATTTATTGACAACTGCCCCGGTTTTGATGTTTTTTGATCCGAAATTACTTATTCCGATAGAAATAGGCGCGCCTAAAGACGGTTTAGGCGCATGTTTGATGCAAAATGATTATCCAGTTGCCTTTGTAACTAACTCGTAGCCTGAATGAAACTGAGAAAAATTGTGCTCAAATAGAAAAAGAAACTCTAGCCACTGTTTCTGCGATTCAGAAATTTTATTATATGATATATGGGTTAAAAGGAATTCGCGTTAATATCGAATTATCGACCACAAAACGTTGGAGAAAATATTAAAAAAAAAATTTGCATTCTGTAACTCCTCGCTTGCAAAGAATGTTATTACGTTTATTAAATTATAATGATTATTAGCTTTTTAATAATTAAAGCTGTTTTAGAACACAACTGCACACGACGAGGCGTGTGGTTATTATGTGCTGCATATACGTAAATATTAGTTACATCAGCCTTTTACGAATCACCACTTGGACACGTCATTGCATTGATATATAATATATTATATCATAAAATATAAAAAGCCCTTTATTTCTCACAAAAATATTTTGTACTCTAAATGTACATTTCGACTGCTAAGCAGTCATCATCAGTAGATTAAAACGGGTAATCTTGCGAGGAATGCTTTCCTCGAGCTAGCGGGCAAGAATCTTTGCCTCATATCAAAGCGATTGGCGTACGAGGTTTGTGAAAGCTTCAGTAAACAATAGAAACTATCTCAGCATCAATATTTGGTACACTAATCGTTGATTCAACTTGTATAAGGATCGAAAGTAGTTCAAATAATTATCAAAAATTACCTAACCTGAAAGTATATTTCGATAGACCTCAGAATTGATCTAAATAACCAAGTGTTGTTAAAAAAGTAGTTGCCTAACAGTAATAACCTTTTTTACTATAACTCTTTTCTGCAATAAGGTAAGTGATATCGCATATTAACATTAAACATTTACATTTTCACACCTTACAATATTGTTTACTTACCACTTTGAAGGAGTATAAGACATCAGATATTAAAGAACAATTGTTTACTACAGGAAAATCTGTCAACATGGATACCTTATCTGATATGCATGAAGATGTCAAACCTGATGTTACTTCGCTATCAAATCCTACCAATTCTACATCCGATATCTGGCATCAAACCAAAATCCACCAAGAATTATCTCGGAGTGAGTTGGAAACGAAAGGTAAATTTGTATTACACACCTACAATCAAGCACCATCACTTAAATAATAATTAAACAAGGTTTTCCTTCAAAAAGCAATTGTAAGGTGAAGTTACATACAGTCGAACCTCTATAACTCGAACCTCCACAACTCGAAATTTTCTGTAAGTCGTTATTTACTCTTGTTCCCTGCACATTATCTAGAATTTCCGTGGATTTTGATCTCTTTAACTCGAATTTCTCTAACTCAAAAACCTCTATCATTCGCAGTTAACAGCACAGCCCAATAATACAAAAATCTCTATAAGTCGAATATTTAGAGTCGCTGACCTTGTCCTCGCTAGCAGAGTCAAGTTTCGTTCAGTCATCGTGTGGTTTACCGATGTTTTCTTTTGTACGTATGTATTCGTTTTATTCGGTTTGATTAGTAGTCGACAACTGGAAGTCAAGTAGAAAGTTCAGTATTGACAAAATATCACCAAAGTGAAAACTTAAGAGCTTGACGATCGAAAAAAAGGTTGAATTTTAAAAAAAAGTGGAAAGTGGAATCAAGAAAAAGATTGTTGCTGAAGAGTATGATATACCGCAAAGTACATTGTCTACAGTTATTAAGAATAAGACTGCTATATTAAGTTTTGGTACTGAAATAAAAGGTCGAGCTTGTAATTTCAAGCGAAATAGGCCAAGGAAGACTATTAACGCAGCCTTGATAAAATGGTTTGAATCTGCTAGGAAGGAAAATTTGTGTGTGTCAGGTCCGATTTTGCAACAGAAAGCCCTAAATTTTGCTTAACAATTAGGATATCTGGATTTCAAAGCTAGCTCCGGATGCGTGGAAAAATTTAAAAGTAGGTAAAAGCTATGCCTACGTTTGTTATCATACACAGCGGTTGTACATTTTTATATTTAATTCTAGGTATGGCATACTACAAAAAAAGGTTTGCGGTGAAAGGAATTTACGGCTGTTGATGTAGAAAAAAGTGATATGTGGATCCAGAACACCTTGCCTATGATGATAATGACATGTTCAACGCAGACGAAACTGGTCTTAAGTGCTTACCAGACAAAACGTTAGCATTTAAAAAGGAGAAGTGTCACGGAGGCAAACACAGCAAGGAAAGGGTGACCTCTTTATTGGCGACAAACGTGACTGGTATAGAAAAATTAAAAGTTCTCATAATAGGAAAAAGCGCTAAACCACGATGTTTTCGAGGAGTCTTGCGATTGCCGGTTGCTTATAAGAGCAATAAAAAGGCGTGGGTGACTGGTGATCTGTTTAAACCGCAATTTGCAGATATTTTCTAAATTCGTTAGGGTTAAACGGTTTCAGTGAATAATCGCAGTAATACATGTAGAATCATACAACAGAAATTTCGAAATTTCCTGCATTAACGAGGACGATTCAGTGTCTTTGAATTGGTAAATAGGGAATGATTAATTTTGTGGTTTCAATCAAACGGACATGTTAATTAATTTAATTTGTTTTTCTTCTTCTGATTATAGGCCAATGACCTGTTAATTATCTACAATGGAGGAAGTAATTTGTTTTTGCTTTTAGTAATATTTATTTCGTCACCTGGAGGGCTATGGAAGCCATCGATGATGGCGGACGCACTTAACCACTTTACAATTGTATGCTCTTCACTCCCCTGGCCTTAAAATACGCCAGAGAGACTTAAAAACGATAATATAGAAAATTTAAAAATACATCTGTCGGACACATATCAAATACGTATGTAACTTCAGCCCGGTAAAAAAGTATCGGTATTTTTACAATGTGTGCCAATGCAATTTGTGGCGACCATGGTAATTTGAAAATTACCATTCAAATTAACCAAATATTAGTAATTTAGTGATGTGAGGTTCAATTTAAATATTTCGTAATTGATATTTATTTGAAACCTAAAAAATGTGGGCGTCTATTTAAAATAACCTTGTGTTAATTTAGTTACATATCTAATATTTAGTAACTCACATAATAACATGTACATATGTTACAGTAAATCAGGAAGACATTCAAACATTGCCTTCCGAAGCGTCCGATTTAAAGCGTGATTTTAATTACGATAATGATTGGTCGATTAAACTGGAATCATTACATGAAGAATTAGATATAAAAACTGAAAACTATTGCAACAATGAAGATCAAGTAACAATAGAGCCTCCATTGAAGTGCATTGTACAGCATAGTATTAAAATTCATACTGGGGAAAAGTTATATAAATGCAATGTGTGTGACTATGGAACTGCATGGAAGAGTCACTTGCGAAGTCATATGCGCACTCACACAGGAGAGAAACCCTTCAAGTGCCATATATGTGACTTTGAAAGTGCACGCAAGAGTAGCTTGCAAATGCATATGAGCACTCACACAGGAGAAAAACCCTTCAAGTGCCATATATGTGACTTTGAAAGTTCACAGAAGGGTAACTTGCGAAGTCATATGCGCACTCATACAGGAGAGAAACCCTTCAAGTGCAATATATGTGACTTTGAAAGTGCACGGAAGGATCACTTGCAAACGCATATGAGCACTCATACAGGAGAGAAACCCTTCAAGTGCCATATATGTGACTTTGAAAGTTCACAGAAGGGTAACTTGCGAAGTCATATGCGCACTCATACAGGAGAGAAACCCTTCAAGTGCAATATATGTGACTTTGAAAGTGCACGCAAGAGTAGCTTGCCAATGCATATGAGCACTCATACAGGAGAGAAACCCTTCAAGTGCCATATATGTAACTTTGAAAGTGCGTGCAAGAGTAACTTGCAAATGCATATGAACACTCATACAGGAGATAAACCCTTCAAGTGCAATATATGTGACTTTGAAAGTGCACACAAGAGTTGCTTGCCAATGCATATGAGCACTCATACAGGAGAGAAACCCTTCAAGTGCCATATATGTAACTTTGAAAGTGCACGCAAGAGTAACTTGCGATTGCATATAAGAACGCATACAGGAGATAAACCCTTCAAGTGCAATATATGTGACTTTGAAAGTTCACAGAAGGGTAACTTGCAAAGTCATATGAGCACTCATACAGGAGATAAACCCTTCAAGTGCAATATATGTGATTTTCAAAGTGCACGCAAGAGTAACTTGCGATTGCATATAAGAACGCATACAGGAGATAAACCCTTCAAGTGCAATATATGTGACTTTGAAAGTTCACAGAAGGGTCACTTGCGAAGACATATGCGCACTCATACAAGAGAGAAACCCTTCAAGTGCATTATATGTGACTTTAAAAGTTCACAAAAGAGTAGCTTGCAAAGGCATATGAGCACTCACACAGGAGAGAAACCCTTCAAATGCCATATATGTAACTTTGAAAGTGCACACAAGAATTGCTTGCAAATGCATATGAGCACTCACACAGGAGAGAAACCCTTCAAGTGCAATATATGTGACTTTGAAAGTTCACAGAAGGGTCACTTGCGAAGACATATGCGCACTCATACAGGGGAGAAACCCTTCAAGTGCATTATATGTGACTTTAAAAGTTCAGAAAAGAGTAACTTGCAAAAGCATATAAGCACTCACACAGGAGAGAAACCCTTCAAATGCCATATATGTAACTTTGAAAGTGCACGCAAGAGTAACTTGCGATTGCATATGCGCGCTCATACAGGAGAGAACCCCTTCAAGTGCAATATATGTAGCTATGAAAGTGCATTGAAGGGTAACTTGGAAAGACATATCAGTACTCATACAGGAGAGAATGAAACTGTTTGAATGTAAAACTTTTTTGTCAAAGTTTTACACCGTAGTTTGAAGACTCAGGTCAAGTAAGAAAAATGCATTTTAATAAGATTATAAACAAATTATATTTGAACTAGGCGATCTGTTCTTGCTGAAAAGCAATCCGGAGACTACTACTGAACAACGAATTGCCCCTAAACAATGTTTGCTTTATGAGGACTGTACAAAATGACTTTACATCCAGAAGCAAACGTCTACACCGCATCTGACCTTGCATCTAATTAGGTGAAAGGTATTTACAATTTAAGTATCTTAAGAAAATATGACCACCATTGTATGTACCACTGCAGTCCTTGTGAAAGTGGGCACAATTGGAGAAACATTCTGGACAACCCAGCCTCGGTAGGAGCAGCCCCAGTACAGCCATTCTTGTGTAACCCATCTACCAAACAACATACGAAAAAACATTTCCTGCATGATTCCCAGTTAAGTACAACCAATTGACTGCAGTTTATATTTTCTTTAATAAATGTATTGAAATTTTCTGGTGTTTTATTTACGAATTCAGCTCAGCTACTTTAGATTCGAATCTGCGATGGCCAGTGGCTCACAAAAATAAATAAGTCTTCTAAGTAACATTACATAATCGAACTTTAGGAAGCAACAGGGCCATTATGTCAGTACCAAAATGTCATCTTCAAAACAACCCAAGTAAAATGTTAGTCGCAATGCAAGTAACGTGGTCCACTTAAATTTTGATAGAAGAAGTATATGGTCCAAAAATATGGTTACCTACTATGCCACACCCAACATTTTGAGAATTTTGCCTCATTACTAAGCCGTAAATAATTTAAAAAGGATCCAAAAGAAGTTGCAAGAAATTACAAAATTTTAATTTTCTCTGCAGATCATTTTGATGCTGTTCGTGCACCAGAGTAACACCCTGATATCTATGCTAATATGCTGTTTTCGTGGTGCTTCGGAGAGTACCTATACACACTTTACTTTTACCAAGCCATAGTTCGCTCTTCTTTTCCATTCTTTGGTCTCTCACACTGTTTTTGGTAGTCTACCCGCGCACATTCTACTAATATGGCCTAGCCACCTCAACCGATTGTTTTCTACCTGTTTTTGTAACGAGCTAACTTGTAGTCTGTCCCTAATTTCTGCGTTTCGGGTTCTATCTAACTTTGTGACTCCCTCTATTTTCCTCAACATCTTCATTTCCGTAGCTTGTAACCTGGCTTTACTCTTCTCGTTTAGTACACAAGACTCGCTGCCGCAAAACCTGTACAATGCCCCCTCCTACTATCTACTACCCATTTTTGTATATTACGAATTTGAAAATTAAGAGCCGTAAATTTGAGTCTGACACCAGAATCATAAATGTATAAAATTAATAAATTCACTCAAGCTATAAATAGTAAATTAATCTTACCTTAATTTCATTGATAATAATGTAATCTGGTACAGAAACAATTTTGTCAATTAAAAAGTTTAAACACGAAGTTTATAAGATGCGACTTGCACGTCGCGCATTTTTTTGTGGTGAATTCGTTAATAATTTTGTCCATGTTGAGTGTGTTAATATATTCCTGCTCTATACTAGTAACAGCTAAATCTGATAATCGTTGTTCAGACATAGAATTTCTTAAATAATTTTTGATTATTTTTAATTTAGAAAAGGAACGCTCGGCCGAGGCAACACTAACTGGTAATGTTAAGAACAAAATAACCGGGCTACAAACATCAGGTAGGTACATTGGAAGCTGTGCACTCATTTTTAATAAGCAAAAAGTCAGCAAGGTCTCTTACGGTACTCATTTTGGATATATGATCTTTTAACATCTTTTTTACACTCAACATTTGAAAAGGAAATTGTTCAGATAAATCTTTGTGATACTTCCTTTGTAATTTAGAAGCATTTTCCAAAAGATCATCGTCTGTCAGCGATAAAATATTTATGGAAGTTAAAAAGTTTAAACTGTTAAAAACGTTATTCATATTTTCAAACCTCAACCTCAGTTGATTTATTAATATATCTATGGTAGTTTTGAACACTTCCACCTCAAATAATTTTTCAGCATCAGTTAATCGTTCATCAGTAGCTAGTTCATCATACAATCGTTGCTTTTCTCTTTCTTTTTTCTTCAAACTTCGGACGTATACCCCAAGAATCTGCTAGGACCACAGTTTTTTCTTTTAATTCAGGAAATGTTTTCCTCATGTCACTTATGGCTTTCAAAGTGGAATTTAACAACTTAGTGGAGGCTGGTAGAATGATATCAGATGTCTGTAAACATTTTGATCTTAAATTTAGATTTTCCAAAATATCTGTCTCAAACACTAGCATAATAATAAACCCGAATTTTTCCATCTTTTTCTTTATTGCAATAGTCTCTTCTCTTTCTTCTTGCTTTTTACTCAATAGTGATATATTGGACAAAACCTTCAAAACTAATACAAAATTATATCTGATAGCAGCAATGGATTCATACCGGGAAGACCATCTTGCACAGCAAAGGCGTTTTAGAGTAATTTGAACATTTTCAGTATTCGCCACTTTTAAGTCGTTCCACCTTTTTATGCTATATCCGAAAAACGTGTATATTTTTTGACATAAATCATAAAACTCTTAGATCATTGCCACATTACTACAAGCATCATTTAAAACTAAGTTTAAATTATGAGCTGCGCAGTGGATATAGTCCGCCGTTGATTCATTTTCTTTGATCAATTTTGTAGTCCTGAATAAATTCTGTTCATATTCGCTGCACCGTCATATCCCTATCCGCGACACTTTCTTAAGCTGATATCCATTTTTCCATTCCAAAATTTTTATGTTTAGTTTGGTTATTTCCATCAGTTTCAGTTTTAACATATCCGATTATTTGGCTTAATTGATCAATTTTCGACACGTCGTGCGTAGTGTCTGTAATTATGAAAAAGAAAGAACCTTCCCCGATGTCCTTTAAAATGTTTGATTTCAGTTGTGACGAAACTGTGAATTAGTTCATTTTGTCTCTTTGGACTAAGATATTTGTTTTTCTCTCTTTCATTAGATAAGTGTGAATGTAACACTGGATCATACTTAGCCAACAATTCCACAATGGACAAAAAATTTCCCTTTTGGATCAACTCTTTGTTTTCCTGATGCCTCCGAAACGCCAAATCACAAACGGCCAAAGTCATTATAAGATCTATAATTCTTGTTAAATTTCTGAATTCTCGGGTTACCTCTCCGGTCTCCTCGGTGCCCTTTGAAAAAATCAAACCCGGCCTAATGTTTGTACCTATAAGGAATGTCTCAAGTTACAAACATTTAATAGTGACAGCATTTAAAAATTTCGTACAATAACTTAAGACTGCAAATATTTTCAATTTTTTAAATGTGTTTACAGGTACCTACTGTAATAATTGATCTGGGCCCTTAAAACGTTCGGGCCCTCCAGCGGTGTGGGGGATGCGGGGTGGTTGTTACGCCGCTGGTAGTTTGCATAGAAACTTTTAAGATTTTTAATAAACATCCTTACAGACACATGAAAAATCCTACAAATACTACATACCCAGAGCTGTTCCGAGTACAAGTAAAAAGTATTCAAGTACTGAGTACGAGTACTCTGTACCAAATGTACTCGAGTACTGAATACAAGTACTCATGGTATGTACTTAAATACATTTTACTGAGTACAGAGTACATGTGTATGAAATTAAAAAAAAAACAGGAAAAATTATTCAAAATTCGCAGGTTACGCATACATATGCATATTTCAAAAAATGAAAATTGAAGAACATTTTGTCAAATTGATTGAAAAATATCATTACTGTACGCAGATTTCAATGCTAGATCGTTCTATTCTATTTTCAGCTTTTTTTCACTTTATTTTTGTCCAAATAGTATTCATAGGCACAAAATCAAACTAAACTTATCACTTGTATTAGATTTTATTCAGTCACAAAATGTAGGTCTCAATATTCCTTTTTCCAAAAATAATACATCTTATTTTAAAGATACATACCTATACCCTATATTATATCAGCTTTTACAATTATTGATTTTTAAGGACATTGATTATTATTCAACAGCAAACTGGTCACAAACAGGAGCCGGAAAAATATCCGTACGCAAAAAATAAAACAAATTCTTTTTAAAACATAAATGTTACGTTACAGCAAAAAAAGGCTAAAAATGTCATTTAATTGAAATACCGCTATTTTAATAATAATAATAATCTTTATTTGTGTGTCCCAAGAAACATATACAGGTATGTTTATACATATAGAGATACATTAACTAGGTACCTAATTTAAATTACAAAATAATAAGAAATACTAATACAAATGAAATAATATTGTTAATAAAAAGCTGTTTATTAAAAAAAATATTTAAACATTAAATTTAAAGATTTATTTTGTTGGCTTTTAAAATAACTAACTTTTCAAAATTTTCATCAGTTAGGGAGTGTCGACGTGGTGTGTTTACCATCGTTGCGAATGAAAATAAGCGTTCCACTGGAGCAGACGATGGTAAACACGTATTATATCGTTTGAACAGTTTTTTCATATTTGGATATTCTTCGAGAACTGTTATGTTCGTCCTCTTGTCATCCAAATAGTGAAGAAGTTCCAGTTCAAGTTTTGATTTTTTTTTATCAAGAAATTGGGTTTGTTTTTTATTTTGGTACATATTGTTCTGGTTCGGGTTGTTACTAGTCGCTGGTACTGGCGTCGCACACTGATTGTGTTCATCGAAATCAAAATAGCCATCAAAATCGTCATCTTTTATTTCACTGTCCCCAGAGTCTCCCGTGTCCGAATTCTCAAGCTCCAAATCCAGCATTTGGTTTCCAGATAAAATAATTATTTGTTTTATGGAATCAGTTGTCATTGCATTGGTGTCACCGTATAGATTCTTTAGGGGATTGAACCAACGAAGCTTAAATTTAGGAATCGTTACAGCAGCTATTATCGCTTCTTCCGATTCTAAACGGAAAAAAATGGAAAACCGTTCTTGTAGGCCCTTTACACAAGCATCTAAAATTAAATGTGCAGTAAAGTTTCTCGAATCTTGAAGTTCAGTTTTCAGTTTTTTCCATTTTACCAACAGAGAAATCAGGGTTGGAAGTAAGAAGCCATAGTAGGTATTCTTTTCACCTTGTAGTATATCTATAGCTGCCGCTAAAGGTCTCATTATTCGACAATAATCTTCCAACAACTTTAACTCAGTTTCCTTGAAATTCGGAAGACCCAGTCTGAGATTAAGAGAAATCAATTTAGGTCTTGTGTTTTCACTCAAAATTTTAGAAATAGAGTCGAAATATGAGTTCCATCGTGTTATACCTGGAGAAGTTAAAGTATGGCCCAAAATTTCTACTATAATTTCTGAAGTCCCTGGTCTACCCGCCTTTATCCACAGCTGACGACATTTGTTTATAGCAGCCGTATATTTACTGCGCACTGCTACATTTGAAGAAATAGCTTTAGTACAGTCAGATGTTGCAATTAAATTTAAGGTATGACTGGCACAACGAAAATGCTTCGGTAACTTGATCAAAGATTCTGTTTCTGGGGATTCAATGTCTGGAATATTTAAAAATTCAATATCGTTATCAGTAGCTCCGTCAACATCAAAACTATCAGATTCTTCTTCTTCATCGCTTTCATTAAATGATAAGTTTTCTTCCAATTCAGAATTGGCTCGAGCACAGTCTTCTTCAAGCGTATATTCTTTGAAAGCCTTTACAAAGTTGCTTCCGTTATCCGAAATGGCTGCAATGATTTGATTGGTCTTTATTCCATATTTGACAAATATGCAGTCTAACATTTCTGCTATGTTTTTATAATTATGGGTCCCGCGAAATCTTTGACATGCAAGGGCAATAGACACACGTTGAAAATCGTCATTTAGCCAATGTAGTGTCACTCCTATAAAGCTTCGTCGTTTGGATGACCATATGTCAACAGTTGAACAAACATAATTTTGCTTGCTAATTTGAAGTTTCAGGTCTTCCTGGTGAGCTTTAAATATTTTGTGAATAGTATTCATTGCGGATTTACGACCCATTACTTTAAGATCAAATCCATCAAATATGGCTTTAAAACTGGGATGGTCAATAATGGACACAGCAGAAACAGTATTTATAACGAACCCAATTATCCTCTTATTAAACTGACTTTGCGTTATACTAGTTTTAAATTTTGCCGATGATAATTTTGTTTGTCGTAATGTGTTTATTGGAGGTGATGAGGAGTTTTGTAAAGACTGCACTTGTGAGTCTTGAGACTGCTTTTGTTTTTGCTTCTGCTTTTCTTCTTTGTACTTGGTGTATGTAGCAAACTCAGCTAAATGAACCCTTTTTAAGTGTTTGACATAATTGGTCGTTGTCTCAGCAGATCCTTTAATTAACTTTTGTTGAGGAGAACATAATTGACATAAAGCCTCTACATGGTTCTTGCCGTTACATTTAACAACTTTGAAAAATTTTCCATCCAAAATGGCACTTCTAGCAAACTTTTCTTCGAATTCAGGATCTATTCTTGCTGAACAAGTGGTAGAAGTTGTGTTGGAACTTAAGCTTTTCTTTTTCATGTGCGAGCCCCCTTTGTATGAACTAGAGGAAGAAGGTTCGTTAGAATTCGAGCTCTTTTCCTTAGACATAATTTGAAAATACTGTGTAAGCTTCCTTTTTTTATTGGTTGAATGATTGTCATTTTCCTCACCGGGAATGTATTCTGGATCATCATCAGAGAGGTTTTCAAACAGATTTTCTACCTCCATACTGTCACATGCCGTTGATATGTTCATGGCAATTTTTTAATAATGTGTCTGTGGAGGTGGACAAAAGAATAAAATATTAAAAATCAGTTATTGTAATATGAACAAACCTAATTAATTTTCTAAAATATGGCCCCCGAGCTTCTCAATTTAAGTACATACGTGTATATCATTACTGAATTCATTGTTATTAAAACAAAATAAGAATGAAAATTCAAAACTGAATCGACAGTGAATTAACATTTAAAATAGACGTTTTAAATTTGGGCCCCCTATATCCCAATATAATATAATACGTTTCATGTATACAGTAGATATTGTGTTGTGCGTGGAAAATTAAAATTATAAGTTGTATGCAACATTCTATATATAATATAATACACAAAAACAAGACTAAAGCATATACGCTTCAGCCTTCGAAGAGGACGGTTGGTAAGTCTAGTGTGAATTGTTGCGAATGTACTAATGTTTAATGTATGTATGTGTAGGCAAAATACAAGCGAGAAATAAGACTTGGCGTAGACATTTGTGCGGTGCGAAATGCAGCGTGTATGTTGTTGGTAGACTAAAAGCGTGTAGGTAACTATGTATAGGTAATATACAATATTAATCTTAAGGTAATATTAATTATTATTACATACGTACCTTATTATTCTTCACACAATTTGCACTCTTCACCAAGTCAAGATTGCAACTAACTGAGCGGAAACTCAAGCTGCCGATTTAGCAAGTCTCGACATGCGAACGTGCATAAAAAGTAATTTCTGCAATTCTGCATAATAGAAATGTTCTCGAATACAGGTAAAAGTACTCGAGTACAATAATGTACTTTGAGTACAGTGTTGAGTACGAGTACAAGTTCATTAAAAAAAAAGTATTCGTGGACTGAGTACCGAGTACCCTAAAAGTACTTGAGTACAGGCCATTGAGTACTTGTACTCGAATACCGCACAGCATTGGCTGACGCTCAACTAATTCTTTTGTTTATGGTTCAGAAAACAGGACCACTTGTTTTGAAATCGCCTGGAACACATCTTTTAGTTGGACAGGGCATTTATAATTCCCATGTCCTTTTCTGATTCTGAGAATGCCCAAATTTTCGCCACCTGTCCATGGTGACGTGTATTATTTTGAGAGTGGATGTAATTGTAAACTGTAAAAATATCTCTTGGCACAAACATGATGTTTAATATTTTCCAATTTGACAGATAATAAAAAAGTTGTGTTGAATTCGATTAGGATTGCACCAACATGGTGCTGTGTGATTTGATTCCACATCAGTGTAAACTGTATTTGTTGAGCATTGAGCTAGAACGTAAACAAATGCTTGATTTACTGGATGTGTATTTACGTAATATTTCTTGCTTTTCTAAATTAACGTTTGCGCAAAACAAATTCGTGAACCTACGCAGAAATTTATCAAGCTCAGAAATGCAAGTTTAGGAATAAGTTCGTATATTGTACAGAAAAATTACAATTTGAACAGCATCATCAATTTCATCTAAAAGTTTTTTTCTAACTCCGGAAGATTTTGGAGAAGACAAAGTTTTAGTATCCCGAAACTCCTTTAAAATTCTTCTTACTGTTGCAACACTAACACCCACTGTTTTAGCAACAAATTATACAATGTCAGTCAGTAAAATCTCAGGATTTTCTTCTAACGTTAAAATATACAATTTTACTGTTAATTGTTTTTCATTTAAAGTAGTAGGACGATTACACGTTTCTGGAACAACTTGCTCCATTTTAGGAAAATAAGCACCAGGCACTATACAAACGCTCCGAAAACCGGTAAGAACTGCTCAAAAAGCACACAAACTTAACCCGGCAATTACAAGTGCAAAGTAAAGGTTTTGAGCTTCAATTACTCTTTAAGTAATGAGGCATTAGCGTTATCTAGCGTAAACCAATCATAGCGCGCGCTCTGGTGAGTCAAACACGTGCGATTGTTGACGTTCTAGCTCAATGCTCAACAAATAGAGTTTAGTGTGATCACATGATTGCATAACATTGGTTTCCAATACAGAAAGACGAAAATTTAATTCAAACATGAGATGAAACTAACTAGGAATTTTTTGTTTTTAGATTATGATTTTATATTCAAATATTTTAATATGCAAGTTGGAATAGTTATCATAATTATGAATGGTTTTTCTGTGTGTCTGTACCACTCTTTACATGTGTGACTTCGTTCTACGAGTCCGTAATTCTTTATATGAGTCCATACTTTGTTGATGTGTCCAAACTTATTTCTATGAGGCCGAACTGCTATGTACGAGTCCAAACTTCTTCCTATGCATCCCAACTTTTTTCTTTTAGTTTGTACTAGCTCTTACGAGTGTACATTTTTTTACGAGTCTGTACTTTTTTTTTATTGTGTCTACTTTTTTCTATGTGGTGATACTTCTTTCTATGAGTCTCTAGTTCTTTCTATGGGCCTGTACTTCTTTTTACATGCCTTACTTTGTTGTACAAGCTTGTACATTTCTCTACGAGCCTATACTTTTTTCTATGAGTTTTAACTTTATTGAATGTCTGTATGTGTTTTTAAGAATGCATACTTCTATTTACGGGTCTGTACTTTTTCCTGTGAGTCTACTTCTTTCTACGAGTCTGTATTTCATTCTATGGTCGTGTACTTCTTCCGACGTCAGTGATATGCACACACATTTACCGGAATAGTGCAATAATGTGAACACCCAAATTTTATCAATATCTCCAGCGTGAATAATAGGATTGCTAATATTTTTGATAATGTGACAAATAAATAGTCGAACATGAAACATGTCTGATATTTACCATTTTCTGATGAGAATCCTCTAGCTATTCCTATTGCTTACTAGTAATGATAAATTATTATTGCGGGAAAGACAACAGCAGTCTATATGGTGAAATGATAATGAATAATGAAAGTATTTTAGATTAAGAATTGTTAAATCCCTGTAAGGCGTTAAAATTTGATTTTTATTTAAACCACCACGTGTTTATATTAGTGCTCAGAATAAAGTTATCTATTCAATTTATTTAATATAGGAAACTTGGCATAGTTTCCGGCGAACCCGAGAAATGAAAATTAAAATCTATTTATGTGCCTCAATGAGAATTTCATTTGTTTCAATTAATAATTATTTTTTAAAGTATGGGTAATTCTGACATCCAGTATATAATCAAGGGCGTATCCGGGGGGGGGGGGGATTTAAACTACAACAAAAAATATAAACAACAAATTTCTGCAAAATTGATTAATAAGTTTTGCCTGTTGGTACGTCAACATTTTGAAAGAAACTAATTACGAAACGGAGACTCTCGCGCTATCTGTTAAAAGTCATAAGAACGACGTACAAGTTGTAGTTTTTATGACTTCTCACAGATGGATGTATAATTAAAGGAGCTTTCTAGAATAATCTCGTCTCGTTTCACGACGCATCAACAACGAGAATATTCCAGAGGCTATTTACCTCGTACATATATAAAAGCGCCGCATTTCGGTTAGAATCAGTGCAGTTAAGTTAAGCATTCACACAAGGGTCACAAGTGTGTGCCATTTTTACGATAGTGAAGTTTGTCGTTTTGTGCCATCTATTTTATTACAAATTATACTAAAATGGATATTAGAAAGTTTTTTGCCCCCCCCCCCCGTTTTGAGCTGGATACGCCCTTGTATGTAATAAAGATCCTCACATACACACCATTTTTGAGCGCCGAAAACATTGCTATTATATACTAATTCAAGATCTGCATTAGATTTTGTGTACCTCTATTGTTGACCCGCTAGCCGTTAGACAAAAAAATTACCTAGTGTGAAATTATTGCAAAGCCCAGTATTTTATTCTGTATTACAGTTTGTGTAGTGATTACTAAAGTTTTAAGGTTAAATTTCTGACAGTTTTTAGTTCGTATAACATGGTTTTGTACCATAGGAAATTTTATAGGAACCTAAGTATCGCAAGGGTTATCTGTAAGTTGGTTCTAATAGGAATTTGTAAAGGATTTCTCAGTAGTGGTAAAAATTCAAATTTGTTTTGTTATTGCTACTACGTTCTAAAATTTCTTGGATAAAAATTAAACTCAATTTTGTTTGTAGTTTAGAGGTCGTATAGGTCATAATGTTTTCACATTCATTTAGGTGGATTGTCGCACCCCTGGAAAGTATAGTACCAGTCAAGAACAAAGATTAAACAACACCCATGTGTAAAATTGCGAATTCTAATATACCGTAAAATGGGGTGGCTTTGACCAATTTCCACTTTTGAACTAAACTTTCTATTTGAAGACTAAATAAATTCAGCCATTTTTTTGTAGATAACGTGTGTATTAGTTAGTACTAACATTATTACAAAACGTTATATTTTATTTGTTTACCGTTGTTGAGTAAAAAAATATAATGTAATAAAAATCAACTTCACCCCATTTGGGGTTAAGTTGATCACATATTTAATTTCCACTGTAATTGTTCTCCTTAGCTATATAGGGTGAATTTGACCACAGTAACACGAACAGAACACATTAATAAACATTTATTGAAAAAAAAAATACATGAATAAAAATGTTGTAATAATATAAATAACGGCAAAAATATAGAAAATAAACACTTTTTTCTTGAAATATGCAGAAATAGAGTGGTTTAGGCGCATAAAAATATAATTGTGTTACTAAAAAGCATTTTATAATACAAAACAAAAATACTTAACTTGAAATTGAATCCAGGAAGTTCTAAATCAAAGGACAATTCTCCTCTGCGGAAGGTTTTGGGATCACATAATTGTCTTTTTATTTGATTCCGCGACACATTGACACAATCTTCCACTTCAGGCCACACAAATTTTCCGGATGTACACTGTTTTAGAATATTAACACAAACTTCATCTTCTTCTTCATTAATTGATAATACCTTTCCTATGAAGTGTTTAACGGTTCTCTTTGTTTGATATTCTAAAATAACCCAAGACATTTCGTGTAAATTGTTGATGCCATAAAATTGTTGTGTCCCAATAGCATCTATTTCAGGAACATTGTTTTTTTCTTCATTAACCTCTTCGTCAATATCAGGTTCTACATTTTCATCACTTTCTTCTACTATTTTTCTTTTTATCGACTGCACCTTGCTCGTAGATGGTAAGTTTTGTATCTGATCATCTTTCTCAGGAGTGTCTATGTAGGCCACTGATCTACCTGGTACAACATTAAGTTTCTTTCTTTTGGTTGGAACGTCACGTTTCTTTGGGTTTCGTTGTTCTTTTAGAAAAGTGACCAGTGCTTCACTAACGTTGTTATTATTGGAATTTTCAGTATTTTTAACTTCTTGCGGAATCTTACTTAATAGTTTTTCTTTAGATATGGGATAAATTCCAGAAGAATAAAATCCCTTGGCAGAATTTTTTCTCGCAGTCGGAGCCAATCTATCAAGTAATATTTTTAACAATCTGGGGAAGACACACTTTGCTACTGATGACGAATGTGGGTTAGACTTTTTCCACTCCTGTAATAACTGTTTCCAATGGTTCTTCATAGAACCAAAAAAGCTCACAATCAGTGGTTGACACTTGTGTCGCGTTTGGTGGAAGACAAACAAAGTCAATATTATTGTCCTTACAAAGTCGAAGCACTTCTCTTGTAAAATGCGAAGAAAGGTTATCTCCGATTAGGACCTTTTTGCCCTCGATTAATTTAGCGTGTGGCAAGAAAGTAGTTTTGAACCAGTCTGTGAAACAAACGGCATCAAATCAACCATGGTTTGAACGGTTGTACCGCATTCCTTTAGAGCAGCACCTTTTCTCACAACAAGGGGAACCCCTTGGCCCACCTTCACGCCAAGAATCTCACATTTCTTTCGCTTTATAGACAACGTAGGGTGGCAATATATCCCCTGATGCCGAAACGCACAACATAATTGTTAAGCACTTTCGTAAAATTTATAACATTATTGGGGTATTTAACACCTCGTTTAAAAATTAACTTCTTCTTTCCCGGATCGTCACTCAAATTACTCTCGTCATAATTAAATATAGCTTCTGGACTGACACCTTCAACTGTTTTACTTAGTTCATCAATAAAACTTGATAACATATCACTATTAACTGCTGCTCGTGATCTTTTTATATTGTTGCTTAATCGTTCGCTTAAGCTTTTTTTATGACACTCCAAAAATCCTTTTGCCCAATCATATCCCTGTAAATTATTTTTGAAGCGTGATTGTTTTCCAATTTGATCCAAGTATTCTTTTGCAAGTAGGCGTAGATCTAGGATACTAAGCGGAAACCCCCACATAACACAATTAATTAATCCTTCCACAAAATCGCCTTCCTCGTTTTCCGTGAACACAGTTTGACCACCATGCTTTCTAATATGACGACCGTGAATTCTATTTATAAGCGTACCTTTAGGTATTGTGTATTTTTTAGAAGCCTGAGTTGCACTTATCTTTCCTTCTAAAACTCCTTCTAAACATTTTTCTAATATTTCGTCACTATAATTCTTAAAAGCTCTAGCACCCACTTTACGCTTATATATTCTTGCCAACGTCAAATTATATAGGTACCCTTGTTTAAATAAAGAGCACAATGACACAACTACTACTAGATAGTCAACTTCACCCAGATGGTCAAATTCACCACAAAATCGTACCAACTTTGCCTAAATTAAATATTTTGAATACTATGCTAAAGTCGTTAAAGTTGTATAAAATGTAATAATAAGGTTTTGGTGCTAAAATATTAGGTTATAATACAACAATATATTAATGTTTACATTTTTGGTTTTGCCGTTGTTAACAATAGTTTGGGCACTTAGAATTTTCACTAATATTAGTATGCAACTTTAGCTTTGTATGTATAACGTACAAAAAAAAAACATTTTGCTTACATGGAAGCCGTAGACAATATATTAGCTTAATATTTAAGCACTAAAACTTCTAATAATGACAACCATGAAAAAAGTATTTAGCTTAGCATTGAAACATTTTTTGAGTTTTTGGTCATATTCACCCCACTGGTCAAAGCCACCCCATTTTACGGTACTATTTTCTTTTGGAATCAACCGTTTTGTTGAAACACGACACTATCACAAATTAAAACTTCAGAACAACACTAATTTTAAGACTTGTAAAAAGAGCCCATCAATTACGCCAATTGTATAGGCAACCAACTATACACAAAACTAAATTTTTCGAATTTCAATTTTTGTAAGAAAAACAAGAGCATGCTGTGGCCAAAACAATTAAATTAATTCAATGTTAAAAAATAAAATTAGTTTTTATTTAGTGTATTATTGCGTTTTTATACAACCATGTAAAGACGAAAAAGTGGAAATTCTAATGTGGTATCAGAATGATAACAACTTAAGAACTGTGAGGGACTTATTTTCACTAAAATATCCAGAAAGACCTATTCCTTGTATTCGAACCATACAAACAATTGTTAGAAAATTTAAATCAAAATTAAAGCTTTTGTAAGCAAACTCAAAATTTGGAACAAACATCTGTTGTCAAACAACACGTCACATTTTCCATACTTGAGAAAAGAAACTCCTTCGGAAACACGAAAATATGCCAAGCAAATACAAAAATTAATAACTGAATTTGAATCGCGATTTAAAATATTTAGATCGGAAAAAACCCGTCTAGTTTTAATATTTTTTCCTTGCCATTTAACATAGACGTGGAAACAGTTCCGGATGAGTTACAAATGGAATTGCTAGATTTACAAAAGAACACTGATTTGAGAAATACATTTCAGAATGTGGGCATCCAAAAGTTTTATCAAAATTACATGATTTTCGAAAAATTTCCACTATCAGTCACGCATGCAATGACACTTTTTGGAAGTACTTATGTTTGCGAGCAATTATTTTCTGCGACAACTGATCGAGGCTAAATGACGTACGATTGGAAAGCTGCGTGCGAGTTGCTGTGTCGTCTATATCTGCAAATATAGACCAATTGGTTGCAATGAAGCAGTGCCAAACTTCTCATTAAAATTTGTTTAAGATTTTTTCCCATAATAATTACTTTTTGATATTTTTTATAGTATTTCTATTGTTTTATTTGTTTTTTTTATAGAGTTGTTATTTTGTTCATTTTGTTAATAAAGAGATAATTTGTGTTTATCATCTAGTGTTCATATTTTAATACTTTTCTTAACACACACGCACAACATTTTTAAATTTGTAGTTGGCGTATTGTAAAAAAAGGTTGCTCATCCCTGTTTTACAATAATAATCGTCGTTGTTGTTCCACTCATTTTGATTTACCTATTTATAAACACCGCATCGAACATAATCTTCATAGTAAAATGATTTACCACTACAGTGACGTTTCTGTATGCTTGTTTGTTCACTTTTCTGTATAGTTGGTTGCCTACATAATAGGCGTAATTGATGCATTCTTTTTACAAGTATACATAGACATGTACATTTTATACTAAAAAGAAAAATTCTCTGTATACATTTATGCAACAAAGTCGCCTATTATAACAAAAACCATGTCTTGAAATTTTCAACGATCATATTTATGGTCATAGTTGGAAAAAATGTACGAAATAAAGTCTCAGATAAATTGTTCAGAACAGAAAAATTTCTGGAAAAAATCTATCTGTTAAAACGTATTCAGAGAAAAGTCGTCCGGAAAAAACTGGTAGATAAAAGTCTGCAGGAAAAGGAAGATGTGTCAACACCAGTTTAGAAAAACACCCGTGTAAATGAAGTTAATAAATAATTAGAGGATCTTTTTACCAGCCACTTTTCAGAATTTTACTGGATTTGTTTCTAGTATTAACATTAAAAAACATTCGCCGAGAAAAGTAAGTTGTGTGTTAGATTTACATCATTATGTGTAGTTGCTGGAGCAATCGAGTATTTTACGTGTTTGATTTGTAACTAATCTTCATTTTGTGAGTCTGTCTTACATTTAAATTTAGAAAATAAATTAAAAATTTTTTTATAGGCATCGGATTCTCCTCTACATAAGATATCTTCTAGTCCAGCTTCAACAGGGTCCCTTTCTTCTCCACGTGCCATCCCTTCTCGAACGTTGTATGTGCCAAATGGTGGTGGTGTACGTAGGTGTAGGGCACTATACGATTGTCAAGCGGACAATGATGATGAACTATCGTTTCAAGAAGGTGAGATTATCATTGTTATCAACGAGCATACCGATGATGACAATTGGATGGAGGGGATAGTTGAAAATGAACCGGAGCGTCGAGGGATGTTTCCTATAAGCTTTGTACATATGTTACCAGATTAGTGCTGTTCTAAACTATTGCAGTTTAGTGCTAGCGAAGCGTATTATTAAAGTACATAAATTGACTTCATTTGCTATTGTAAGTGAAATCTGCACACCACTAACCAACTAATGTTGTTTTCCTTTGTTGATGTTAGAAAGTTGTTTCAAATTAAAATAAAATGGCGCAAGAGTTTTTAGCACTCGGATTTTTCTTAGGTGTTTCATCACTCATAGGAGAAATTAAAAAAAAAACCGTTTATGTATTTATTGATTTTTTAACTTTTGTTATTTCTTTTTAAGCTGCATTATTTAATTTTTTATGCTTAAAATGTACAGACCTTTTATGTTTTGTTATTTTTACTTACTGTTTTCATTCCAATCAATCATAAAGACACCTGATTTGCTACTATTCGGATGAAAAGTAAAACGAAAAATTATGAAAATCAGATTAGATGAAAAATCTATTCTGAAACCAGGTGTCAAAAAGTTTCGATTTCGTATTGTAACCTAGTTATGTTAATTATCTCTTTAATTACATTGTTTCTTGTAGTTTTAGAAGAATTAATATCAGCTGGGTAAATAGTAAACCATACATTTTATTATGCAGTGTTATAGTCTCTTTTAAAGTGGGCATAGTTGCTAAAGCTACAAAAGTAAATTTAAAAAGGACCTTCTAAATCAGAAAAATTTTAAATTACATTTTAAAGATGGCCGCCACCGCAAAAAAGTTCTGAATAGGAATGAGTAATAAACATCTGTAAAATCAAAAGACAAGTCACACTAATAAGGGAAATAATTCAATTAAAACTTTTTATACAGGGTGTTCAAGATAAGTCTTTCATGGTTGGCAAGTTCTTAAAGAGATGTAAAGTTAATTAACCCACTTATCCCAGAACTATTTTTTGCTCAAGATCGTCGAGTATTTTGCGCCTTTGCGCTCGTTGCCAAAAAGTTGTTAAAAACAATTGATATGCTATAGTTTTTAAAAATCCAGCCAGAATGATATTTGCTGAACATAATATAGACATGGAATTTGGAGATAATATTTATTTGAGTATATGATTATTACATAAATACTGTACAATTACTTATGGAACTGTAAGAAACATTTATCATGCAATGACACATTGCAGTCTTCACAAGTTTTTGTAGTTTTGCTTTTACAAAAAATACGTCTTCGTCGCTGTTGTCCTGTTTTTATAAGATGTTGTCCATAAGTTCTAACAGATAGTGACAGTAATCGTGGTTGAGATGGTCCAGGATTTGATAATGGTTTACCATATTTTTGCAAAATAGTAACTACAACTTGTCTTCTAAATTCCAAATTATCCAATTTATTGCCATATTAACGCGCCAGTGTCTAGGCATTGGTGATGCAGACATCAAATACTCAAAACAAAATAGGAATATACCACTTTTTTGCTCGAAAACTAATTCTATAATTGGAAATAATATTGTCCATAAGATCGACTCCTTCCATAAATTTGTTGTAACGATTTATAAGATATGATTGCGGTATTTCTATCTTCTTTTTCCCATTTGCTGAATATCTTTATGCTTTTTGAATTGCTTGAATACCATACTCGTTTGAAAGAAGGGTTACTACACTGTTGTCGGTCCACCTTACGCCTACAATCTTTCTATTGTTATCAACAGCACTGTCAAATGTACTTCTTGAACTTTTTTTCATCGACGGAATACTTTGTAGTAAACATTTCTCTGTTCTACTGTCTTTTACTGTACCTGTAGCTCCATAACCTTTATTGCTGAGTTTGGTTATCAAGTTGGCAAGCGGCCGCAGTTTACAAAATTTGTCATTTTTAGCAAGTGGTCATTGTCGGCAGCATGGAGGAAACGAAATATCTCTTCGAAACGATTACAATCTCATTGAGTTTATAACCAAAGTATTCCGGGTGTCATCTCGGCTCTCCCAATACATTCTTCGCCTTGGTACGGGATCATATCCACTAAGAAAAAGTATGGCAACAAACGAATACATTTCTTCCACACCAAGTTCAAGCCTACAATTTTTGTAGCGGCGTACAATACACAGTGCTTTACTAAGTGTTCCATTATTTCCGAAGTAAACAACTCAAAAAACGCGAGAGGCTCACTGGCATCTGATAAAGAAAATGGTGGTAATGTGGTTGCATCTGTCCAAGTTGTTATACTATTTTCAAGATCTCCCTTTGCCCATTTGCGACTTGCAAGTTTAATTTTTTTCGTTCGAGATTGGGTAATAGTTTCATCACCTTCATCAGAATTTTCTAATTCATCTAACTGTCCGAATTCAACTTCGGCTTCAACTTGTAGTTGATTATGATTTAATCGGGCGGGGTCATTGCAAACTTCATCTCCAGAGTCACAGTCAGTTTCTACACCATCGTCTAACGGAGAAGTAATATATATACTACTAGGAATGTCTTGAGATTCATCAAGTTTCTCTGTTTCCTCAATAAGTTCAGCGGTTGTAAGTGGTTTCTTCCTGAAATATTGAAAGAAAACTAAACTCAAGTGCCCACCGGCTCGTTAACGACCCACTAATATTGAAGCTTAATTTTATCTCAGTTTCCATGAATTCCGAGCGAATTTAAAAATCGTACACATTACTACATTATTTGCCATTGCAATCATTTAGATAGATTCAAACAAATATTAGAAATGTAGTAGTTACCAAAAATATTTTTCAGCCATTTGTAAGTAGGACACAAACACTATATTCAACACCGTATTATATCTAGCCTCAACAAGTTTCAGCTTGTACAGCAATGGCCAAAAAAATCATTGCGTCGTTAACGACCCCGTGGGCATAAATGGGTTAATCAAGTAGAATTGTTTAGCGTATATAGGGCTATTACGGTACAAACTGAAAAACCAAATTTTAACTTTATTTATAGGTAATTTGTTTATTACCTATATTAGCGCAGGGTGACTTTAATATTATTAAGGCTCTTTTTACTCAGATTTTGAATTGCTAATAAAAACTTTAATACATGTTAGATTTTTAAAATGTCAACATCAATTATAGAAACTTTGAAAAATCACTTACCACCACGATAATTAGAACACCTAAATATATATGTTAGCAACTAAGCTGCCATCTTCAATAGGAAGTTAAACTAACTAAAGTAACTTTACTTCTGGAGATGAGTTCTTCACCAAATCAACAATGGAAGTCCAATCAGGTGTTCTAAATATCGTGGTGGTAAAGCGGTTTTCTCGGGTTTGTATAATTAAACCACCATATCCAATAAGTCCAACTAACATCAATTATGTTTTTTTGTTATTGAATCAAATCTGTCTCGTATTATTTACTAAAACCCTTGTATTTGGTGTTTATAGTGGACACCTTGTGTATTAGCGAACTATATTAAGCAAGCGTCTAATATAATAATAATAGTAAGAATTCTTCTTCTTCGGTGCCATCTCAAACGAGTTCGGCAACTATCATGGCGGATTCGTGTCTATTTTGCGTGGTATGAAATAATGTTTGTGTATTGCGGCCAGTCCATTCCTTAATGTTCTTGAACCATGAGTTTCTTTTTCTTCCACGGCCTCTCTTTCCTTCTACTTTTCCTTCCAAGTAATGTTTTCAAGGTTTCGTATTGTCTATGCCTCATAAGGTGGCCGAAATACTGTGTTTTGCGTTTCTTTATAATGTTTACTAGTTGTGGTTGTTCTATATTCAGTCTGTAAAACTTCATCATTGGTTACTCGGGCAGTCCACGGTATTCTCAACATTTTGCGATATGACCACATTTCAAACGCTTGAATTCTCTTTTCCGTGTCTTTCTTCATTGTCCATGTTTTGCAGTTGTATAGTAATAATGGCCATATGTAACATTGTAGTACTCTAAGCCTGGTTTGACCGTCTAACTTTAAATTACACAGTATATTTTTCATCTTCAGGAAGCCTGCTCGTGCTATTTCTACTCGTCTCTTAATTTCTTCGAAATTACTCATGCTGTTATTCATTTCTCGTCCGAAATATATATATTTTCCAACGTTTTCTATTGTTTTGCCATCAACTTCAAGATTTATATTTATATTGTCGTCTGATTTGTTGAACAACAAGCACTTTGTTTTGAGTGTGTTTATATTAAGACCAATATTCTTACTTTCATTATATACCCTATCCATAAGTTTCTGCAAATCCATTTCATTGTCAGTAAAAACAACTGTGTCGTCTGCGTAGCGGATATTGTTGAACACAAGTCCGTTTATCTTTATTCCTTCTAAGGCGTTTCGAACAGCAACCGCTGCGTACATGTTAAATAAAATTGGAGAGAGCACACAGCCTTGTCGAACACCTCTATCGATTTCTGTTATATCTTCATCTAAAGGTACAGTTGCTGTTTGTCTCCAGTAGAAATTCTTTATAATTGTAAGGTCTTTATCGTCTAATCCAATTTTCTGCAGTTGATTTAATAATGTATCATGTTGAACCGTGTTGAACGCCTTTTCTTAGTCTATATAACATGCGTATACCTCTTTACGGACCTCTAAACAGCGTTCTATTAATACTACTAATGCAAGAGTTGCTCCTCTCGTCCCAAGATGTTTATGGAAACCAAACTGTGATTGACCAACCTGTTCTTCACATTTTTGCTAATTCTGTAGTATATTATACATAGGAATATTTTCAATGTATGAGACATCAAACTGACGGTTCTATAATCTCACACTTCTGAGCTTTCAATTTCTTTGGTATTGCTACAAACGTTGGGCGTAACCAATCTTTTGGTATGGTACCACTTGCATATATATTATTAAACAGTTCTGTCAATCTCTGTATTCCACGGTCTCCCTTGTATTTATAATACTCTGCTACTATATCATCGTCGCTTGCAGCTTTCCCAGTCTTAGTCATTTTAATTGCATATAACACTTCTGATCCAAGTATATGTGGACCTTCAACGGATGTTATATCTGGACCATTAGTACTTCTCACATCTTTGAACAATTCTTCTATATATTCCTTCCATACTCTTTTTTTATCGTCTCTATCTAACACTTATCTCATTTCTTATGTTCATTGGGATTCGCTTTGTATAACGTCCTGTCACTTTCTTTATTTCCTCGTGTAAATTTAGTTCATCGTGATTTGTTTGCATTTTTCCTCTAATCACTTTTCTTTTGCTTCTTTAACTTTTGTTGTGTCATTTTTCTTCTTGCATTCATCAGTTTTGTTATTTCATCCGTTTCTTTTTCTTGATTTTCTTGGGCTTAGAGTATCTTGTCCTACTTTGTTTAAAGATTGTTTAAGTAAGAATTAACTTTCCTTTTTTGATATTAATTGTTTTAAATAATTTTTGTTTTGCTTTTAAAGCTTGTTTATAGTGAAATAAATATCTGAGGACTTTTATGTAGTTGGCATTAGAAATGATAATTAAGGGGTACTAAAGTGACTTGGCGATCAAACCTGAAATGTAATTTTTTACGTTAAAAAAGGCTTAGTTCTGTCTACATGTACCTGGAAAGCTAAAAATCGATTGGTAACAGAGGCTTGCTGTGTTTGTAAAAAAATCAGTTAAATCTTGACTTTGTGGTGTCGTTATGTTCATAAGAGATGGTAGTTTGTAATAAGGTGAAAAGTTTCACTGAATTATTTCTATAAGATGTCGTAAAAGTAGATTAATATTATGGTATTTTGCCAGTTTTTTTATCACAAGTTTTTGTAATTTTTAGACAATTATTTTACCTTATTTCAAATTTGAATATGTTGTGTAATATTAGTTAAAAAACCACAAGTGGAAATATCGCCTACAGCGACAATAGAAAACTCTAATTTTAGCTTATGTTGATACACTTTAGTAGCCCTTTAAAGGGAATTTTTGTGATATTTACTTCATGTTTTTGTACTCAAAACTAAAAGTACTAATTGGTTTTACAGAAAAACTATAAAACTGTCATCTTTGTTGTGGCAACCATTTTCTAAACAGAATTTTAGATTTATTTCATGATTTTTTGCAATTAGAAGGCAGCCTTAAAGTTTACTTTTGCAAGTACGTACAAGTACTTTTGAGAGAAATAGGGCTGCTGTTGGAAAATTCATTTTTAGCAAAATGAAACAAATTAAAGCTCCTGCTTGCCGTTTCCACTGTAAGTAATTATCGTATTAGATCAGTATTTATTTTTCTTTTCGTCAGTTTCGAGATGTTCTGTACAACCTGGATAAGTGTATAGATATATTAACTTCAGACGTAAAATTCTCGTTGACTGTCACTTTGCTACATAAATTGTCTGTTGAAAGATTGCACGTATTTGTGTAAATAGCCATATTTTTGTAGAAATTAATTTATAGAGGTATGTGTACTGCATTCGCATTACTAAACCAAAGAAGAAAAGTCTATCAAAAAGTAGCAGTATAACTAATTTATGATTAATGAATGTGTATATATTATTTTGTAGTAGTGCATTTTGGATTTACCCTAAAATGCCATAAGTTATTTATGTCGTGCAATTTGCGTTGTAACCAAATTTTAAGGATGTGTACGTCTGTTTCATTATATGGTACTCGATGCAACAATCAGTCCTGTTAATGAATGCATATCCAGCAGTATGTAATTGTGTATTAAATTATTTTTACAGTATGAATAATGCACAGACATGCTTGTGTGAAATATGGCTTTTAATGTATGTAACATATTGCTATTCCTGTATTTGTATGTCAGATTGTATTGTAATTAAAAATTATAAAAGTATTGAATACAAATTTTATTAAACTAATATATTGTAATTGAATTTTCAAACAGAAGCGACAAATCTTCCTCAGACTGTTCACGAGGGGCCAGTTTGGTTATTCGGCTCTGTAAGCATATTAAAACCAAATATAACTAACATATACAAAAGTTTGTCTTAAATTATTTCTTTACCTGTGGCAATGTTCCTTTAACCAACTGGGGAATATCTGGTTTACCGTATCCTAACGCGTCGAGTCCGTTTTCAATTTTCATAGTATTCATGTATTTTCTCAAAGTGTCTGACAAAATATCACCTGCATCTGCCCTTTTTGCATTCTTCACATCGGCACCCAATATTTCTGCTGCTTCTAAATGCCTGTCGGGGCAAGCTGGACCCGTAAACTGAAATACCGCAGGAGACGTTATTACCACGGACAATCCATGTGGGATAATAGGATGGTCTTTATTATAATCTTCCGGTTGATGAGACTTAACATTTCCAGAAATAGGATACGATAAACCATGGCATAAATGAACCCCGGCATTTCCAAAACCAACTCCTGCCATCGTGGAAGCCAAATGCATGTTAGCTCTTGCTTCAAGATCATCTGGATTATACACTGCCCTAAAAATATATATAATCAATACATGGAACTGTAAATTGCTTTAATAGTCATACCTTTCGAAGTATTTTCGTATGGTATCTAGAGCAAATCGGGCCCATACGTCAGATACTGGGTTCTGACCCTGATAAGCAGGCCTGAGATTGGGATTAGGGGGGCATGGGCCTCTTTCAGTGTAAGGAATAGCAGTGAATGACTCTAAGGCATGGCAGAAAACGTCAAACCCACTGTAGGCACATACACGTTCAGGTAATGACAGAGTGTGCAAAGGATCTATTATTCCCAGTGTCGGTCTAAGTGCACGACTTGAAATTCCTGTTTTAGCGTGTAGTGGTTTGTAGTCAAATATACTAACCCCTGTTGTTTCACTGCCTGTTCCTGAAGTTGTTGGAACTGTAACAAATAAAATGTACTTGCGTTTGAGAGAAAATGCTTGCTTTTACCAGCAATGAGCGGTTTCAAAGGAACTGTTACGGCCTTGCCGTTTCCAATGGGAGGATTAACATAATCTAAGAACTGAGCATCTGGATCTGAAGCGTATAGATTGGCTGCTTTGCACGTGTCAATAACGGAACCACCTCCTACTGCAATGTATGCGTCGAAGTTGCCTTTTTTGGCAAAATTCGCAGCTTCTATCATGCTAGATATAAAAAGATGTGGTTTAGCTTGGGCAGTAACATTAAAAAAATAACATCGTCCTAGATGGTTTTTTGTTGTAAGCAATTATTACATACATAATTTCTGGGATTTTGTTTTCTGTTTGATTAGTATTTATTTTTAGAATACCGTGGATCATTATCAGATTGTATTTAATAAAATAATAATGTAAGTGGGTCGAAAAGGATCTCTGCAAAGTATCAAAGTGCTTTTTTACTACTGACGTATGTTTTGATTTCTCATGATCATAGTCCAATAGTTCATGATAATTCTAATTCCATTCCTGTGAATTTTGGTGTTTCCATAGCAACAACGCGTGTTTTAAACTTTTAACATAATTTCAAGCGGTTACCTTTCTTCAGTCGGTTCAACTCTAACGTTATCGAATGTTTCGAACTTCACTCCATTCTTGGCAAGGGAATCGAAGGTTACTTTTGCTGCAGGTAAATTTACCAAATTGGAATCTGTCATGACACAAACGTTTCTTGCGTTCATATTTTGCACATCCATACCAACTTCTTTCGTCACTCCTTTTCCATACCTAACAGTCGAACACGCCATCTAAAATATGTACATTTTAATTTAACAACCACAAACTATTCTAGATAATTTTGAAAAGGGAGGCACTGGTAATAAAGAATTTGACCAGACATTTTGCCATTTGTCATATGTAAATATTAATAACAAATATATGATAAAAGTACGATTAGAAATTTTATGAATCAAATATGCCTCCTTAAACGCATCTTTTTAGTTAGTCCCTAAATAAAATTGCCTATTTTTAAGTCGTAAATTACGTCCTTAGTACGTTCTGTTGTCATATTCGGCGGTGTATATTTTAACACTTTCTAAACTTGCGGGTAGGTTTCCGTTCATTAGAAATGAACAAAAATAGAATCTACAGAACTTTGAACTATTAAATCTAGACGATGGTTTAGTTGAACAGAGCGCGCCCTTATTAAACCTACGACAAGTTTTAAACAGAATTGAAAATATTTCCATTACTTCAAAGGCATAATCTTTGGATGCGGGGTTGATTCCTGCTGCTGCTTTTCCTGCAGAATCCACATGCGAGTGGGCCGGACATTTGCATCTGGAATGTAGCAACCAAAGTTACACGCTTGTTTACAGAAGGTAAATTGTTTTGAACTTTTAAAGTTAATGACATATTGCATGTAGGCGTGGAAAAAAGTTAGGTACTTACGAAGATGAAGAAATAACTTTGAGTAAATCCACGACTCTATTTCGAAGTGCCATCTTGTCCACTAGTATCAGCAACAACAGTAACAACACTGGTTCGGTAGACTAGTGAAGCCGGAGGTACCCAGGGGACTTTTTATATTTATGGGGCAAAGTCCACGAATGCGCTAAACGTTGATCTTCGTTAATTTATTGTACTCTGCACAATACTTTGGCTGATTTGTTTTTGGATTGCCTTATCTCACGACGTTTAGTGATAAAGTAACCCACTTAGTCGTCACTGTATGGGTTGCTATCTAATCGTCTTCCAAAAATTTCCTATTCATTCTGCTTACCATCAAAAACTGGTTCCCGCCGCTCGAAGCAAAATCGACAGGGTTTCAAAACTGCAAATTAGAATACGGAACCGTCTTATCTAATTTCATGAACTACTGTCATCTACAGCATTAGGCGTTGTTAACCAATTTTACGCACATACATTATGTGTAGCGTGTGCAAAACAACTTAAACTCTTTCAGAGTAGGATCCTGCACGTAGGTTTTGTGATTTAAAAAGTTGCACTGTTTAATCAAACATAATTATGCAATTTTTCCATCCAAACAGAGCCTTAGTTCACCTCCAAGATGAGCTGTACTTACAAACCGTGCACACTTCATATGTAACATTCGACAGAAGAGTTATCAGGAAAAATTATACGCTTTAGGGGTAGGTAGATCCTTCTGCCGGCAGAGAACGTCACAGAATAAAGTAACAACTTTTGAAGTCTATGGGACGAGTATCCATGCAAATCTAGTAATTCATTTATAATAGGCCTTGATAAATTATGCGGAAGTATCTACTTAACATGCTGCGATTATAGACAAATGGTATTTTAAGTTCTACCAAAATTACAAGCTTTTAAATATAAACATATATGTCTCTTTCAGTTCTTCCACTTGGCAGCTGATTATTGTTATTACTATAATCCAAAATACACCGGTCTGTTACATTGGGGCATTTGGTATTGAAGATGAACTGTACATGTACAGAGTGTTGAACACCAATTTTACAAATTAGCAGAAAATAGTCATAAAGCAGAATACTCATTTTGTTGATTTCGCATTGTATGAAAATCGAGAAAAATAATTTCAATTAGTGCCTGTGCGGGCTAACGTTGTACAAAGTTTCTCCAAAATGGTGAGCATGTGTTTTCTAATTGCACACCGGTTTAATGCGGAATAGAAAGGCACAAGATCGAGAGAAATGCCGACAAATTGGAGAGGCCTACACCCAGAAATGGATTGAAGAGGGCTGATGATGATGATGATTATTGTTATAACCAGAAGTTTATAGATTGGGAGAAATCGCCCATTATAGTGGAAATTTGGGTTAGGTAAGCTATGTTACAAAAGTGATCACATATGCTCCTTAACTACTTGAGTTTGTTTTTGAACACTATTATATTCAAGATTTGATATCTTTACATACAGGTAGATGATAAGATTGTTCAAAATTCTCCTCCAAAGTTGTTAATGTGCGTTCGTGTTGACGAGACATTAAAACGTTTCAATATGGCCTCACCACTGAAACCAACTTTAAAAATAATATTTTTTAAAAGCTAATAATGAACCAGTGAAGGTAAACTTCAAAATGTAACCACAGGCAAACATTTCTAGCTACTATGAGAAAACTTTTAATCCTAAAAACCTTCTCTGGAATTTCTATCGTTCGGATTCGACGTTAAACTGTAGGTCCCCCATGTTTCTACCTTAGCGCTGAGGAGATACACGCGGCAGAGAAGAGGCGTTGCCCAGTAGTGGAACGAAAGGCTGTCCATGAGGATGACGAGAAAAATAATAGTTTAAAATGGTGAGAGAAAATACAGCCAAACTCGCTTATAACGAGACTTTTGGGACAAATAGTTGCTCGTTATATAAATTGATTCTAACTAAATATTTCGTCAATACTACATATGAGTCAAAACACACGTCAACAATTTATTTCAGAGATATATTATAAATTTAATGATTATATACAGTGCATTAATAAAAAAACCTCCACATTTATTAAGTAAAATATATTTCAATTTAAACGGAAATATTGGTATTTACAATTTTTGAAAAAAATGCAGTGTCTTCCATTAATTATAGTCAAAATTGGCACCCCTCGTAAGGTAAGGTTATTGAGGCGGCCGTGGGCTAGAGGTTAGCGCGTTAGACTTCTACGCTGAAGGTCCTGGGTTCAAGTCCCAGTACCGGAACAAAGCATATTTTCACGGCCGTTCTCCCTCGCAAGGCAATGGCAAACCAGCGAGGTATTCTGCCTAGTAAATCTTCTTTGGAGTAGAAGTGTTTACACTTCCCGAGGTTCGGAGTCCACGTTAAGCTGTGGTCCTCTATGTCTGTGGCACTTTAAACGCGCAACACAGCCATAGGAGAGAAGATCGCTACGTCTCGTAGGAGATAAGGCACTCTAGGAAGAAGTAAGGTAATTACAAACCAGAGAGCTATTCTGCCTAACAAATCTTTACTGGAATACAAGTAGGTATTTGCACTTCTCGTGGTTCGGATTCCATGTTAAGTTGTAGGATCTATATGTGGGCTGCACTTAAAACTTTCTACACAAGCATAGGATCATCCAATGGCGCTACAGTCCAAATTGAACTTTGGCCTCCCCTATTTTTCGCCTCCAGCTATCATTACCCATTCAGTTTGCTGTTCCGAGGATGGATCGTGCGTCCCTTTCGATTTTATCTTCCAGTTGGTGGTTAAAGACCTTCCCTGATTTGTACAAAGTTCGTACTTTCCATGTTCCGATACTCATGGCCATGTCTCGTTTGGGTTGTCTTCTTAATGTCCGTCTAGTCCGAGACTTCTTTAGAGGTTTCGTAACAGCAAGATTTTTCCGGGATGGGGTTGCTAACCCCATGCCCAACTCTCCTTCTTTATCTGGGCTTGGGACCAGCAGAATGCCGTTAAAAACCGACACATCCAGGTGGAGTTTCTAATGCCATGCAGCACGCAAAGAGAAAGAGAGAGTAAATCTTATAACCTCTATGGCTTTGGTAAAGACATACGTTTTGTTTTCCACAGTCAACCTTTAACAAAACGTGTATTCATCATACTGTAGAATTATAGTAAAAAACTGGCGACTTTTTGAGGTTGTTTAGTTCTTTATTTTCGAAACCAGCGTTGGATATTTATTACATTAAAATACATTTCCATGTAAACGAAAAATCTAATACCGATTTATAAATTTTGCAAAATGTTGTTCTTCCATTAATTATAGTCAAAGTTTGGCCGTTGGTTAGAGGCCAACGAGTTAGATTTCTACTCTAGAGATCTACGGTTTAGTTCTCACCTGGAATATTGAATTTTGAACAGTCGTTGTTCTCGCAAATCAATGACAAACCAGAAAGCTATCCTGCCTAACAAAAATAGTTACACTTCTCGTGGTTGGGATTCCATGTAAGCTGTAGGACCTCTACGTTGCTTGCACTTAAAGTTTTCAACACATAGATAAGAGAGATGATCCCTACGTCTCTAATATCATGCAGCACTCAAAGAAAAAGAGAGAGTAGATCTTATAACCTCGATGTTTTATGTAAAAATATACGTTTTGATTTCCACAATCAATCTTTATCAAAAATTGTTATAATCATACTGTAGAATGGTAGTAAAGAATTGGTAAGTCTTTTGAGGTTATTTTGTTCTTTATTTTCTAAATCAGTGTTGATATTTATTGCATTAAACACATTTCAAATTAAACGAAAAAATTAGTATTTACAATGTTTGAAAAATGCAATTCCTTCTATTAATTATAGTCAAAATTTGGCAATGGGTCAAAGAGTTAGATTTCTACTCTAGAGATCTAAGAATTAGTTCTCACTTGGAATATCGAATTTTGAACCGTCGTTATACTCGCAAGGAATGACAAATCAGAAAGCTGTCCTGCCAGCAAATCTTCTCTGGAATAGAAATATTTACACTTCTCATGGTTCGGATTTCATGTTAAGCTGTAGGACCTCTATGCTGGTTGCACTTAAAGCTTTCACTACATATATAAGAGAGATGATTCTTACGTCTCTAATATCATGCAGCACTCAAAGAAAAAGAGAGAGTAGATCTTATAACCTCAATATTTTGAGTAAAAACATACGTTTTGATTTCCACAGTCAACCTATACCAAAAATTGTTATAATCATACTGTGTGTAGAATTCTAGTAAAAATTGGCAAGTTTTTGAGCTTATTTAGTTCTTTATTTTCTAAACCAGCGTTGACATTTATTACATTAAAAGATGTTTCAATTTAAAAAGAAAAATTATCATTTGCAATGTGTGAAAAATGCAGTTCCTTGCATTAATTATAGGTAATAAAGATTTGGGATTGGACTAAAAACCAACGAGTTAGATTTCAACTCTAAATATCTAATGTTTAATTCTCACCTCGAATATCGAATTTTGAACGGTCGTTGTACCTCGCAGGGCAATGCAAGAGTAGATTGTATCACTCGTATGGCTTAGGCAAAGACATACGTTATGTTTTCCATGGTCAAACTTGCTCAAGAATCGTGTTCATCATACTGTAGAATGATAGCAAAGATTGGCAAGTTTTTGAGGTTATTTTGTTCTTGATTTTCTAAATCAACATTGAAATCGGTTGTATTAAAACACATTTTAATTTAAACGAAAAAATTAGTATTTACAATTTTAAAAAAAATGTAGATCCTTCTATTGATTATAATCAAAATTTGGCCGTGGTCTACTTTAAAGATCTAGGATTCAGTCTACGCCTGAAATAGGGAATTTTGAACGGTCGTTGTCCCTTGCAGGGTAATGTGAAAGTAGATTGTATAACTTCCATGGCTTAGGCAAAGACATACGTTATGTTTTCCACGGTCAACCATTATCAGGAATCGTGTTCATCATACTGTCTAGAATTCTAGTACAAAATTGGCATGTTTTTGAGGTTATTTAATTCTTTATTTTCTAAACATTATTACATTAAAACATGTTTCAATTTAAAAGGAAAAATTGTCATTTACAATGTTTGAAAAATGCAGTTCCTTGCATTAATTATAGTAAAAATTTGACAGTGGACTAAAAATCAACGAGTTAGATTTCAAGTCTAGAATTTTAAGGTTTAGTTCTCACCTCGAATATTGAATTTTAAATGGTCGTTGTACCTCGCAGGGCAATGTGAGAGTAGACTGTATAACTTGTATGGCTTAGGCAAAGACATACGTTATGTTTTCCATGGTCAAACTTGCTGAAGAATCGTGTTCATCATACTGTAGAATGACAGCAAAGAATTGGCAAGTTTTGTTGTTGTTATTGTATTAAAACACGTTTCAATTTACACGAAAAAATTAATATTTACAATTGTTTTAAAAATGTAGATCCTTGTATTGAATATAATCAAAATTTGGCCGTGGTCTACTCTAAAGATTTAGGATTCAGTCTTCATCTGAAATTTAGAATTTTGAACGGTCGTTGTCCTTTGCAGGGCAATGCGAGACTAGATTGTATAACTTCCATGGCTTAGGCAAAGACATACGTTATGTTTTCCATGGTCAACCATTATCAGGAATCGTGTTCACCATACTGTATAGAATTCTAGTACAAAATTGGCATGTTTTTGAGGTTATTTAATTCTTTATTTTCTAAACATTATTACATTAAAACATGTTTCAATTTAAAAGGAAAAATTGTCATCTATAATGTTTGAAAATGCAGTTCCTTGCATTAATTATAGTAAAAATTTGACAGTGGACTAAAAACCAATGAGTTAAATTTCAACTCTAGATATCTAAGGTTTAGTTCTCGCCTCGAATATCGAATTTTGAACGGTCGTTGTACTTCGTAGGGCAATGCAAGAGTAGACTGTATAACTTGTATGGCTTAGGCAAAGACATACGTTATGTTTTCCATAGTCAAACTTGCTGATGAATCGTGTTCATCATACTGTAGAATGATAGCAAAGAATTGGCAAGTTTTGTTGTTGTTATTGTATTAAAACACGTTTCAATTTAAACGAAAAAATTAATATTTACAATTTTTTTAAAAATGTAGACCCTTGTATTGAATGTAATCAAAATTTGGCCATGCTCTACTCTAAAGATCTAGGATTCAGTCTTCACCTGAAATTTGGAATTTTGAACGGTCGTTGTCCTTTACAGGGCAATGCCCTAGATTGTATAACTTCTATGGCTTGAGTAAAGACATACGTTTTGTTTTCGACGGTCAACCGTTATCAAGAATCGTGTTCATCATACTGTAGAATTCTAGTAAAAACTTGGCAAGTTTTTGAGGTTATTTAGTTCTTTATTTTCTAAACCAGCGTTGACATTTATTACATTAAAACATGTTTCAATTTAAAAGGAAAAATTATCAATTACAATGTTTGAAAAATGCAGTTCTTTGCATTAATTATAGTAAAAATTTGGTAGTGGACTAAAAATCAACGAGTTAGATTTCAACTCTAGAATTCTAAGGTTTAGTTCTCACCTCGAACATCGAATTTTAAACGGTCGTTGTACCTCGCAGGGCAATGTGAGAGTAGACTGTATAACTTGTACGGCTTAGGCAAAGACATACGTTATGTTTTCCATGGTCAAGCTTGCTCAAGAATCGTGTTCATCATACCGTAGAATGATAGTAAAAATTGGGTTTTGAGGATATTTTGTACTTTCTAGACCACCTTTGACGTTTATTGTATTAAAATGCATTGCAATTTCCGTCCAAAATGAAATTGAGGGTAAAATTGTACCGAACAGACCTCAGAAATATCAACTTTTTTCTGTTGTAATGCAATATGACAACTACGTTCCAACTTTATATTGGTTTGTAAATATAATAAAGCCATTATCACAATCTGTATTTACATGAAGACGTTCTAGGAATTATGATTGTCCCTGATTGTGATTTTTAGGAAGTTGTGCATTGCGAAGTTTATCGTTATAATTAGTGGCACAATATCAGTAAATTCTGGTATGGCAATTTACGAAATTTTGTTGTTTTATTTTGATTAAAAAGAAATCCAAAATGATAGGCGCTGTAAATTACCTTCCAATTTTCGAGCATCAGCATCCTTGCCAGGATTTATTTAAGGACACTTTTGCTTTACAAAGTATTTAAAAAAACAAATACTTTACAAGACAAGTACTTTTTATTTTATCTTCATATCTCAAATTAAAAAACAAATATTGTGAATTCAGTGTAATTTCAAAAACACGAACAAGAAATAATATTTAAGTACTTAAACACTGAAACGCGTTTTAAATTATACATATAAGTATGATAATTTGTGATTTATCCATGAGTAATTTAAGTAATCAGACTTAAATCCCCATGCGCTCACTCATATGCTGACATGTCGGACTATAATCTAGAAATTATTGTTCTCACGTAGTCGAGAGCTATTTGGGGGACAAGAACTGTGATAAGATATTTGTTACTCTACCTGCGTGAATTTGGAGCTACGTACAATACACTTTAGAATGATCTCTAGCTTCTTTGTCATGAGCTCTCTTGCTATTGTTCATTATTTATCATATGTGCTTAGTAACCATCGCTGAACTTGTAATAGCTTATAAATCACTTAGAACCGAACATGTACTTTCTTTGATTTATAATTGAATCATTTTTTGTTATGCTTAATTTTATTAAATTTAAATACAATTGACCCTGCAGTACATCATTACGTATGTGTATATATACCTACATTTATAAGCACCATTAACATCAACAGCTATTACTAAACGCGTATCTACTTAAAACTCAAAACTAATGTAGAATAATGTACATTCATGATAACGCATTTCGCGAAACATTGCAGCTGTAAGTTTAGTAAGTTAAAGCTAAGTCTATAATCAATCTTTAAAATAGTAATACATTTACACTTTCCTTAAGGATCTAAACTATGGACTTTGGCATACTGTGTGTAGGCACCTGCTCCTTCCTGGTAATCACCGGCGTGCAGGGCTCAGATTTTTCCTCTGAAAGAGGCTGGTAAACTGAGCCACTGTGTTTTTTCATTTTACCATTAGTGCTCCACTGTGGGATTTTGATGTGAGGGAGATTGACATGGCGCGGAATCATCCTTGTTCGCAGCATTAAAAGCATTATGTTGGCAGCAATGACTAAAACGGACAGCGCAGTGAAGATAAATACCAAAGTCGGCCACAAAAATGAATAACGTGAATGGTGTCTATTCCTTGATTGCGTGCTTTCGGAGACCAGTTCGGCGATATCTATTTCGGCGTCATCCTCAATGAGTTGTCCAGCCTTCTCCTTTTTATTGAAGGCGTCGTCGAAGTTATCTAATTTGTTTAAGTCGTCGTCTTCATCAAAATAGTTGTAGTCATCGTAGTCGTCCAACATCTCGTTGTCGTTTTTCAGTAGTTCCGTAGTTTTATTAACTGTGGGAAGCATTGTTTCAATAACTTCCTCCTTTTCCTCCTCTTCTTCTTCTTCACTGCTGAAGAAGTACTCGTCGGCGCATTTTTGTTTCGCTAATTCTTTCCAAGATGACACCTTGTTGGAGTACATAAACGTATTAGCGTTTGACATTTTGATGGATTCGTGAGTTTTCCACGTTGGCGTGGCTGAAGCTGGCGACACTTCGTGTTCGCTTAACCAGGAGATGGTATCCCGAAGGGTTTGGTCGCATTGCAATGGATTGTTGGAAATATCTAGGACTTGTATGGAAGGAATAACCTCTAAATCTACAGCACTTAGTAAAGCAATAGAATTATTGGCAACGTTTAATTGAAGCAAAGAAGGAATTTTCCCTGTTATGGGTTTCTCCCAAAGCTGTTGAATTCTGCAAAAACTAATATCAAGAAATTTAAGGGCTCGGTTGTTATAAAAGAGGTGGGGATCTAGATTGATTATGGGATTTCCAGCCAAGTTTATTATTTCTAAACCAGACGATTTGTTAAACGAATTGGGATTTAATGCAATGATGTTGTTATAAGACAAATCTAGGTCGATTAAACTGGAAAGGTGTTGAATTGCAGTAAGGTTGCCATTCAGGTGATTATGAGACAAATCCAAAATTACTATCGCAGGCAAGTGCTTGAAAGTATGGAATGTCAATGAAGTTAATCCGCAATTTTTACACGAAAAGAAGTAAATTTCAAAAGTATCGACATTGCATGCAAGTTTGGGCATTACAGTGAAATTATTGTTATCCAGAATTACTTTTTGAAGCTTATTATTTGATGCGAATATGTGAGAATCCAAAGTTTTGAGCCCATTGTTTGAAAGGTCAATGTACCTTAAATCCCTCATTTTATCAAAAGCGGTCCGCGACAAAATAATTTTATTGTTGCTTAAATCTAAGTAACTAAGTAGAGATAAATCATCGCTCGATTGTCTATTGAAATGTTGGAGCATGGTGGATTTTAGCACGAGTTTTTCCATATCGGAGATTGTATTAATATCGAACTTTTTAATGGGGTTTCCGCTTAAGCTTAAAGTAACCAGTTCGGTATTATTTTTAAATATATCAGGATTTAAGCTGGATATGTAGTTATTTGACAAGTCGACCTCTTGTAAATAAACCACGCTGGAAAAGGCCAAGGGGTCAACTTTTGATATATTATTACTTGCGAGGTTTAAATAGGACAGATAAGGAAGGTTAGTGAAGCTATTTTTGGAAATTGTTGTTAATTTGCATCCCGATAAGTTCAGTTCCTCGAGCGAGAGCGACTTGATAAATTCGAACTTCTTCAGTGTACTGTTGGCGATCTTTAACAGTCTAAGGTTAGTGAGGGATGCAAAAGCAAGTGGGTCATCGATGCTCTGAATTTTCGAATTAACGATACTAAGCGAGGATAGCAACGGAATTCCTGTAAAAGCCGACTTATTTGTCTCCAGAATTGTGGCGTTTTCGATGGAAAGCGAGTTGAGGCTTTCCAGTCCGGGCACGTGAAATAGTTGTTTCTTCAGAAACGCCGCCGCCTGCGGGTTAACTATTTTCAGGCTGAAGATGTGCTTTCCAAAGGGGGACAGGTTGAGTGTGTCGCAAACAGCCACTGATGGCTCGCTGCAGTTGCAACCTTTAGAACAGTAGCTGCTAGAGGTTGGAACTGTAAGGGACGCCACTAACGAAGGGATGGCGATTGCCAAGAGTATATTGCGCAACATCGCGCTTAATTTGGATGGACCTTGTTTATCCTAAAAAGAAATTTTATTTGTGTAAAAAATTATTATCGAGTATTAGTAAATAATCGAAGCTGTCTTAATTTAAATAGATTTGTCACGTATACAGATACAAATGTAAAAGTTGTTATCAACAAAAGATAAGCAAGGTGTGTTTAAACTACGCCACGTAAAAAACAAATTGTTTTCACGAACATTTTGGGCTGATTTTGGTATAATGTGCATTTTGTGTGGTGTTTTTTGCTTTAGGTTAGTCCTTCTACATCTGTCCTTGAATAAATGCAAGGTGCGCACTTCAACAACAACTTGTTGCTAAGTAAAGTAGACTTAAGAATTAGAAATTTAGTTAATTTGGTAACTTACCAGAAATTTTGGAAAACACAACAGACACTCCAAAATTATAGGTCGATAACGGAACAATAAAGAACACGGAAGATACTTGTTAAAGAGTCGAAACTTGAATGTAATTTAACACAGCCGATGGCAGATTCCGCCTATTGTCGACGTACTTGGTCAGGTGAGACGACAGAATACGACCAGGTAGGTAGGAAGGTACACCTGGTCCACGTGACCATCAGAGCCTACCGTGCAGCTCAGGTGAAATAAAAAGAATGGCGAACCGCGAAAATATGAATTTTCCGTGTGCGGGCTTAGCTGAGCAGAATTTTCGGGAAAGTCCCTATCTCGACCTCGGCGGTTCTTCTCGGTTTTTGCAATTATCGAAGTTTGGTATATCTTTTGCTCCTGCAGTTCTAATAATTGTATGCGCGCCCCTCGTTTGTGACCTGGATTTCCCCTCTCCGGCCACGTTAATTCAAAACATCGGCCGTGAATCATAGTGTTGTGCCTTTAGCATCGCGCGATGCAATATTACACCCTGATAACTGTGTAATGTGGTCGAGTTCAAGTTGTAGCAGTAAGATTGACATGCGAATACAGTGATCACCGGAGTGAGCTTGTGAATGGTCATCAAGATCTAGTGTTCAAAAAACACCCGGTGAGTTCCTTTTTGATTTAACATGCCTTTCGAAAAACTCCGGTTGCGTACTATTTTGCGAATGATACCGCAACCTCTGAACTTGTTTGCCAAAAATCTTCCAACCGAGAGAAGTGAAATTTTCATTCGTCGAATTAGGGAACTTTCTACATTCTTACTTAAGTACATGTTACTTAAATGCAATTCTCTTGCTCGCATTGTAATAGCTTGTAAAGCCGGCAGCGGTAGAAACTCTTAATTGGTAATTGAAATTTACTTATCCTTACTAACATTTAGACTTTGCCTTTACGACCTAAATTGTGTTTGTCGCTGTTTAAGTTTGCATATAAGTGTTTGTTTTACGTCACTGGATAGCTCGCATATAAAATTATACTACAGGTACGGATAAATTATGTATGCAGTAACGTGTAACGTGCAATTTCCCTTTTCAATTTAATTCCGTGCAAGGTAATTGCATCGGGATGTCTTAAAATAATCACGATTGTTATCATCAATATATTCGGGCAAATTACAAGGTGTAGTAGCCGCACATGTGCGCACTTAAGGAGGAAACTTGAGAACCGTTCGGCATTTCTCGATAGGAGATGACATGGAATTCGGACGATAACTTATTTTTGCAATTTAGGGTTCCTGTTTACTTGCCAACATCTTTTAATTGATCCAATTATGCTCTTTTAAGTCAAAGGTATATGCAGGTATATTTCTCCTCTGTTGCAACTGGAGTGTTGACATTGACATACTTAATTTTCACTATTTGTGACGCCGCCGTCACTTATCGAATTGTGTGTCGTTGGGAGGCACATGATTGCCCACTAGCGAATGATCGCCGTTCCGGAGATTATCGTTCAAAGTTCCATTTGATTTGCTGCGCCCGAATGCGTCAGAAACTTTATATTTCCCATTCAAATTTTCGTCTAAACCATGCAATATATCATCCGTGTCGTCAGAATATTAAACAGTCTTATCTCAAACGTTATCCTATCTCACTTTGTAGATACAGTTCAAATTGTAGATAGGTACCTACTGCAGTATCCGTATCGCTACGTTGTCAGCCATTACTATTTGGCCCATTTATTGTTCAAAATATTTCGAAACGAGATCTCGTAAGTTGTCCGCAATTTTTTTGGGAAATGCCCACCAATAAAAACCGTACACTGTTTGTTCACCAGTTAAGTTGCTTGTTAAGACGCGCGTGTGCCGGTTCTTAAATCAAGACCTAACTCAATTCAATTTAACTAAAGTGCCTTTTCCTTCTTTTTAGTAAGAAAATGGCATCGTGGACTGCTTTTCTAGGCTTGCTAGTGCTTATGTCTCAGGCCCTCGGAGCACCGATGTCCCTCTGCCCTAAACAGTGTTCTTGCACAACTTCGGAAAATTCAGTGGAGGCTCACTGCCAGTCTTTCGACTTTTTGAAGAAATCTCTGCTACTGCCCGAGCAAATGAACTCAATTGAGACTCTGAAGATTAGTCATAGTATCACAATAAAAACTAATCCAGACCTAACCCACCTTCGCAACTTGAAATATCTAAGTCTTACATCGATTAAAATAGAACAAGTCATCGCCGCCCATTTGCCGAAGTCGCTGGAACACTTGGATTTATCGCGAAATTCGATTAGACAACTGCCTGAAGACTTACACCTACTGCCGGCTCTACGAGTAATGAATTTATATGGAAACCCGCTTTCTTGCAACTGTGAAGCTTTAGCTGTACGAGATGCTTTATTGGAGAAAGGCATAAGTGTTTCAAAACCTGCGAAATGTGAATCGCCGGATAACCTTCGTGGACAACTGTGGGTGAATGCTGCGTGCAAAAGCCAAAATATTGAAAACCTTTTTGGCGACATGCAGGGCGACGAACCTTACGAAGGTTCCGGATCTGGTGATATAGGTTTGGTAACTGACTCAGAACCTATCGAAAAGGCCAATACGTGGGATACAATCGAAGAAGAATTTATTCCTGTTAAAACACATTCCAATATCGAAGCCGCACCCTCACAAGATCATACAACGGAAGCTCCAGAACTTGAGGGTAGTGGAGATGAACCGGAGGTTACTACTTTTGCCGTAATTCCTGAAATAAAGCAGCAGGAAACAGTTACCGAGCCCGCAGACTACGATGAAGAAGACGACGAAGATTTTGAAGATTTATATACGGATGCTCCAGCTGTAACTGAACCTCTTGTGGAAGCAGTGGACAAGCTGCTTTTAGAAAATACCCGCGTAAGAGGGTGTGTCTTCAATTGTTCTACTCCACCTCCTATAACCGACTCAAACGAAACCGATGCTTCACCACCTAACTTTTTCGAAGGTATGAAAATAGTGGTTGATGATTTGGGTATTATAAAACAGCCCGGTACGACCACTACTACGACCAGCACAACCACCACGACCAGCACGACGACAGAACAGCCAATCTCCTCCGAGATTCCCGCTCCTGCAGGAAAAGGAAGAGCCATAAGTACAGAAAACAATAAGACATTGACTAATACAGAAAACGACTTTAAGACTGGACAAGATAAAGAAAACGCAAAGGACGCAAAACAATCACACAGCACTTTCATATTTTTAGGGATCCTACTTTTGGTTATAATATGTCTGGTAATTTATGCATATATGAAGAAGCGGGCGTTGAACCGTAATCGCCAAGTTCCTCACCGCAAACCAGAAGAAAAGGAAAAGATTCCCGAAGAAGTGGAATTAATTAAAAAGGTAGCTCCAGAAAACGACAAGCAAAACGGAACCCACGAAGCCATCCCATTGATGAACGGACACAACGAAAATCAACATAAGACTGTCGATGACGGTTTGATTCCTGATGCAAACGATGCGTCAAAACCGGGAGATGAATGCGAAGATGTAGACTTGCGACCAAAGAAAGAGGAACAGAAAAACCTGTTGACACCGGAAGCTAAACGTGTTACCATTAAAGCGAGTGAAATTCCAAATTCAACCCCTAAAACACCGATTTTAGTTACACGTCACGTAAATAGTGACGGCAGTATCGTTACAACTCCTACCGTCGACCAAAACGTGTAGTGCTTTAAGGAGTCCAAATTCTGATCCTTAGTGTATTAGTAATCGAGTATATATGTGATAATCCAATTTTAAATACGTTTGTTCCTAAGGTGCAATGGCCTTTTATCCTCAGTAATGTGTTGGCTATGTAGTGCCCTATAGACATTGCGAACTGCTCTTTTCTAATTATTAATTATTTAGGAATCGACTGAAACTCGATTTAATTTTTTACATTGTTTTTTTGTAAAATGTTAGGTAATTGTGTATCTAGTATTACCAAAGGAAACCTCTGTTGCAGTTTCGTTGTTTTATGTTGATGATATCTTATTGCGATGTTTTCTTCGAATAGATTTTTTAATATAAATTCGTACCACAATTACATTGTATTTGTCGAACGTTATTAAACCATTAATTGCATAAACTGTGCATTTCTCATTAGGCTAGCAACACTTTTTGCTGTCCCACATTGATGGCCTTGAAATTATGCAATTCAAGTCGAGGTGATCAAATTTTTCACTTAACCTTCAACTAAAGCAACGCTATTGCTCGCTATTCTAAATGACTCACTATTTTTTATCACAGTAAGGTTGAAGTTTAAAAGCTCTCGAAGCGAAAAATCACATTTTTGTATTCCGACCTAAAATAGAAAATCAAAAATCACAAATTTTTTTCCGATTTTGACCTACTTTTCGAATTTGGAAATTTTGCAGATTAGAAGCACGAATAGCAACAACATTTTAGAAAGATCCTGAAGTAGGTTACTGTAATTTGGAACCAATTTTGAGGTAAGTATTTTCTTTATTTAAAAACATTCTTTAAGCAAGTTTTAAAAAAGATATACATACATAGCTTAAGGGCGAATCAAGTTTATCCGTAAGAAATCGGATCAAGATTGACACTTTTACTTAGAATAATAATTTCGATCTTTTTATGACCCACACATATATTTGAATTAATATCACTTTGCTAGATACTTTTTTCAAGTACGGATCTATGCGGTTGAACAGGATTATATTTGAACAATATTATACGAGTATTATAGACATGGTGCTAGTGCTAATTCTGGTATTTACATTGTAAATGTTATAGGATGATCTTCTGGTTTCCAAATGTTCTATATATTGTCGTTTGAAAAGTAAAAACAAAATTAGTAACCTTAAATTACTGGAAAAGGCTAGGTGAAATGCAGAAACTTGACATAATGGATTGTTTCCACAGTTTACAAATAGTAAACAAATGTTAGCAGATGTTATTACGGAATAAAGACATTTCTTAGTAAATGACATACGCTGTAAATGACCTTAAATCTCTCTATTTCGTAATTTCCTAAACCCGGTGACAGTATATAACACTTTTGTGGTGAATCATTGGAGGTTCCAAACCAGTACGACTTTCCTTGTGCACAAAAGTTTCTTACTAAAATGAACATCCGATTGCAATAAACTTTCGTTAAAATGAATTTGGCCGGACAGGATTTATTATAAGTTGTTCTGAGAAATATAAATTCAAATTAGTAATTAGTACATTAATTTCATGTCAAATTC
>JABXWE010013484.1:0-34804 GCA_014611495.1 Limonius californicus
ACTATAATTTTACATTAATTGTTATAATTTATGACATAATTAATCTATTTAGACTATATTTCAGGTTAAAAATATGGATTTTAATACCAATAAATATCCTTTTTAATATATAACAGTCCTTCCGAAGGTATTTTAGTGTAGTTTAAAGCATGATAAAGACATTTAACAAATAGTTAAAAATAATTACATTATTTTAATATAAAAATCATGGCAATATATATATATATATATATAAAAGTAAGAATATGTAAATGATATTTACAAAATAGTTCACTTTAGATTATTTATGTATTCGATTTAACGTAGTGAAACGTAAATGCCCATCGTAGTGTAATGTTGGCTGCTTACACTAAATTCAAATTTCTATTTCAAGACGTAAATGTGAAGAAGTATATTTATTTGTGCCAGACAAGTATTTACTACGTAGTGTTCAAAACCCTGTAGTAAACTCGTAATTCCTTGATTCCACATGTAAAATTATTTTATTTTATAATAAAAGTCATAATATGTAGGTAGCAGTTAATATCTCTAAATATATTGGTTGGATCAAATGTACTGTAACATTGGTTGTCTACGTAAGATCGGAGGGGGTCTCGAAGCCTAGTACCGGGACATAGGATTTTTTATGAAAGTTCTTCGTCGCGACACAGACATAGGAGAGAAGATCGCACCTTCTCGTAAAATACAAAGCGCTCAACGAAGAAAAAGACGAACACTATTGATGTACTTAAAAGCAAGTTTAAGCAAATTCCCATTTTGATACTCGATATATAAATACTAGTTGTAATCATACAGCAAAGTGTTGCCTCTACATTTATAAATGTAGACTGAAATCGCTAAACGCCATGATATATTATTTTCAGCTTTAATTTAATTTAATTTAAAAACGCATCTTACAATCGTTCGCCCCTGTATTGTACGACTTTAACTATATTAGTAAATTAAACTTAAAGCTTATCATATGTCTTAGTATTATAAGCAAGGCTCCCGTTGTCGGTTGCTCAGCCGGTAGGTGACATCTAACTACGAAATGACATTCCTAGCAATTAATTATTTCACTATTAACGTGTTATTTGTTTGCAAATAAAAAACAACAATTTCTACGCACACATATTTTACTGATCTTCTTGATTTAATATTTGTTGCTAAACCGTGTATACTTTGAAACAGAAACGTTTATGGTCGGTAGTTGTTTTCGCAATAAAATTAGAGATTAGTAGTCGATCCTTCAACGGGTATAATAGAAATATTTATTCTATTCATTGCATATTTTGTAATATACTATACCATTTCCTATTACTGGTATATTATAATCGATCATGAAATATATCTGTGAAATTTAAGGTTTCCGCAGTTTGTGTCTAAAGAGTCAACTCTTCGGCCTTACACCACGTCGTGGTGGAATTGATTGATTCTGACGTTTTGCTAACCGTTGCAGGTAGCATTATCGAATCGTGCTACATGCACCGGTTAGCGAAGCGTCAGCAGCATTCAATCCCACGACGGCACATTGCATAAAATCAATTCATTGTTCAGTTTGCCTAAAAGCACTAAGCCATTTTGCAAAATGACTGAAACTCAGCCGTGATATTGCAAAACACCTGATGTTTCTTTAAAATGACGTTTTGCAAATGACGAAACGCCTGCGACGTATATAAATATTGTGTATAAATAACAAAGTGAAAATCATTAAAGTGAAAAAATTCGTGACCCCGTGCTGGCTCAAACTTTGTTAAGCAACTATTATACATTTCATTCTAGCAAACGACATATTTTATTTCTTGATAGTTCTTCTTCTTCGAGTACTTTATTTCTTACGAGAGCCAGTAAACTACTCTCCTATGCCTGTGTTGCTCGTTTAAAGTGCCACAGACATAGAGGACCTACATTTTAACGTGGACTCCGAACCACGGGAAGTGTAAATGCTTCTACTCCAAGGAAGATATACTAGGCAGAATACCTCGCTGGTTTGCCATGACCTTGCGAGGGAGAACGGCCGTTAAAAATCCGATGTTCCGGTACTGGGAATAGAACCCAGGACCTTCAGCGTAGAAGTCTAACGCGCTAACCTCTAGCCAACGGCCGCCTCTTTGATAGTTAACTTGAAAAAATAAAATTTAATGGAGTTTCTAACATGTATTTACCATTGCATTTACATTTACATTTATGGAACATTGGAACATAATCCTGTATGTTTAAGTTCTGAGTGAAATCCACTTTAAATTGTTTGTATAAAAGAATTATCATATTAAAGCCGTTTCTTAATCCTGAAACTGTTAAAGCAAAATAAGGGTTGCCTACCTAAAACAGAGATAAATAAATATCTGCTCATAAGTAAATTATAATTAACATGAACTTCAACAAGCTAAGGCAAGAGACAATTAATAATTAAGATTTACCTTGAATGTAAATTTAATCAGTGAAATTCAGTTAGGATATTAATGTAAATTCTAAAAATTTATATACAAAAATATAATCATCATAATGCATTACTTTTCTTCCAACTTACCCATTCTTATATCCTACAACAAAAAAGGAATTTTTGAGCGGATTACGGCTTCTTTGAGTTATAGAACATCTCTCTTGTCTTGTTCTACAACCGATTTTTAAAAACAAGGGATATACTTTACTGTAGTGGAAGAACACAATGCACGCATTGTTTGTTTCCTATTACGCGGTAAAAAAATCCTGTTGTTAAAATATCAATTGAAAAATGTTAATATTTCTAGGAAAGCCAGCAATTGTACACTTTCTAACAGAAGACCAGACAACTACCTGTCCAGATAATTGACTAAAACGAAACCTTCCAAACTGTTCTTGTTCGCAAAGTCATGGAAATTTAGTTTCCGTAATTCTTAATTTATAACCTGAAAAGCTTCTACAGAATGTTTAAATATAGTACGCTGAAAAGCTTAATCACGGACGCATATACGACAAAAATTGCAGCCCTTTAATTAGTTTTGTGAAACCAAACCATCTAATCTAAGACTAATTTTTGTTTTGATATCAAAATTTAGATATAGAAATCACTATAAACTCTATTTTTAAGGAAAATACAAGCAAGTTCCACTGCAGTTGTTATTCTTGCTTTCCCATACGACACCTAAGGATATATAAAATATTAATTCACGTGATAATTTCAGATTCTTACGGAAATGTGGTGGTAGCTGTTCCTGACCCCAATTTGGTTGGCAACGCTGGGAAATTCATGCCAATAGCCTTTTCTGAAATTTTTCCGATTTGGATTCGACGTTAAACTGTAGGTCCCCCGTGCTTCTACCTTAAAGTTAACAACAAGCACGCGGGGGGAAGAGGTCAATTTAACGTCGAATCCAAACAACAGAAATGTCAAAAAATGTCGTTGGCAGAAAAACCTCAGGATTGTCAACCAAACTGAGAAATTGTATGTGGTAGGTTATATCACAAGATTCTGGTGCACCGCGAGGTAAAACCGGCGCCACACACACAGTGTTTATCGAATACCGAGCAACGAATGTTTGTTATTCGGTAAACATCTTTTTTTTCCTATAGGTTCTTCTATTGTTGTTCCGGAGGCACTGCAGCCTACATGGCTTACTATTCAGCCTGATTAGTTATCGCACCCAGTCAGTGACCTCAATTCCATGTACCAAAAGATACAGGTCTCTCACTGTGTGGGTGCTGAAATCTTTGGAGTCCAAATATGCGTTATCTTTTTCTTGCCAGCGCATCGTAGCAGAATGTGCATTGCCGTTTTTGGTTCCTTCTGGCAGAATCTGCAAGTAAGGTTTCCATTAAATTTCTTGATCCTCCATAGGTATGCCTTTACAGTCGTATGTCGTGTTAAGAAACCCGTGACGATACTGAGCTGTATCCTGTTTAGTGCAAGCAGTTCTGTGGCCTGTAGCTCTCTTTGTACATGGTCCGTTAATAAACGCCTTGCTATGGTTTAATCCTGGCCTGTTGGTCCAGTCAGTTTTATATTGCTCACAGACCCACTTGTTTACTGCAGATAGCGTTCCTAAGTAAACCCAGGACAGGTTCCGGACCATAGTAAGGCCCATTTGACCCATGCTTGCGAGTTTATCAGCTTTTTCATTACTTTCGATTCAGAATTACCTGGAACCCGGTCTCACTATGTTCTGACCTGCTAGGTCATTGAGTTCTTCGAAACATTCCCAGACTAGTATAGCTGAGGCATTTCAGCTCGCAAGAGCTTTTAGAGCCGCCTGGCCAGAATATAGATACGCCTATTTTTGTAAGTATAGAAAGAATCATGGCGTCCCGCCTCAGAGAAACCCTAAAATCTAACAATTTCCTCAGCCGCTCCCTGAAAAACTTGGTTTCCGACCCAACCCATCCACCACAAACCCCATCTTAAAATTTCACACCGACTCGACCAAAAATTCCAACTTGAACCGGTGTACGCTCGCCACCTGTCTAGACATGGAGAGTGCATTCGATAAGGTTGGCATGAAGGTCTTATCGACAAACTTATCGCCCTAAATTTCAATCCCGCCTTCATCAAACTAGTGGATTCATTTGTCAGCATCCGCTCCTGCAGATCTAAAATCAAAATTCATTTTCTTTCCCTGTTCACCTCTACTCCGGCGTCCCTTCTCTACACGATTTACTTCCACGAATTTGCAGTCTCATATCCAGCCAGAAGCATAACCAGGCTCTTCGCCGAAGAGACCGCCATCTGGTCCTCCCGAAGCAGTTCTGAATTAGCCTCCCGAGAAATCCTAACAGCCCTCAATAGAGTCCACACTTGGACCTGCAAGTGACGGATAAAACGCAATGCCGACAAATCCAATTATATTCTTCTCATGCGCCCCAACATGTCCAAAAATCCACGATTCGACCCCCATTTCATCAAGGAGGAGGACATATGTATACTTAGCAGAATTATTGAATCATCAGACAATAATGTGACCGCGTTACTTTAGAATTAAATCAGTGAAACATGTACAAAAAAAGATTCCAAAATACTAAAGAAAGACTATAAGATGGATTTAAAATGACCTTAAGAACTATAACTCTAAAGCATTGAATCAGCTATCTCAGACATAATATTTTAATGTAAAGTTAAATTGCTAGTTAGTTCATTTACCAGAATAAAGTAAACGGTGTTCTGCTTAACAACAGCCGAAACACTATGGAGGATTTAGATGGTAGATTAATATAGAAAATTCCGATATTTAATTTAAGCCTCAGCTTCTGCTAGAATATTACCCAGACATGCATAGACATAAGGTATGTTGAAAATTGACTCATCAGACGAGAGAAGTGGACAGGACTGAATAGAGAGACCGGACATGTTTCAAGAAATCATTGACGTTCTTCATGGATGACAACTGTCAACATTTAACATTTTTACTGTCATTCTGACTTTCGGAACTGTTACCAACATAAATACTAAATAAATTAATAAATTACAGATGGGGGAGTAATGCATGAGCCGCATGTTTGATTTATTAATTCAAGTTAGTCACATGTTTTAGGTTGCTATAGAGAAATACAAGAAAGGAGAATGTTGTTGATTGTACAACCACGATTAGGACGGAGAATCGTTCCAAAAGTATACGGCAAACAATGCGCCTCGTGCTAAGGGAACAGTCAAGAGCGACCCTGGTGGAATAGCAATTGGGATGTTAGAAGGGATCCGTTCGAGGGTGTCAGACAGTAGTAGCTCCAATTCTAAAGTTCAGCGCCATAACTTGTCACATTTTAACACTATTCGAAAATGCAAACGAATAGAAGATATCAAACCTATGTCAAATCACAAATAAATAACTGTTCACTCTACTGTGTTTCGTTCCTCATTCCTCAAGTACGTTTAGCAGCACGAATCATTTTAGTTTAGGACTTTAGGAAAGACAATACAACAATTTAACAATTTAACAACAAAAGTTAGGGTTATTGCCACATAAATGCTTTAATAACGGGTGTTGCATGGTTCTCTAATGCTTCAACCTATGTTGATTTCATCATTTCTCTCGTTCGTTCTCAACCCCAAAAGTCTATTTCTAAATGTTTTCTGCGAAAGATTCCTATAAGAATATTCACGAAGGAATTATTCGAAAGATCAAGGGGACAGACCATAGAACAGGGTCGTTACTGCTGATTCATTTTTTATTAAATATGTTTGTTAACTGCAAAACTACCAAGCGGGTGTTGTTTGCAGGACATATGAGCACCATCTTGTTCGAAATGACTATTACAAAATTTATTAAGGTAAACGTTTTCCTAATATCAATTTAGGTTCAAATGATTATTTATCAGAGCAATCTAAATACCAAATTTCTAAAACATTTTGTAGATCATATGTATACTACGCACTGTTAACTAACGACATTTTCGAAATAGGCCATCCTATCGGTACGCTGCTGTTAGAAAGTCTTATAAATATATGTCCTTATAAAACCCTGTAACGGCGAAAGAAAATAAATTTACTTATAAGATAACTCCCCAAATATTTGTCATTTTAAGAGCAAAAACAAATACCACAATGGAGTAAAGCCTGAGGGATATTCATCTAAGTCTGAAAGCGACGAGTGTGCCTGACTTTTGCAGACGAAATCTACGTTTCATCCCTAATCTAATCAGACATCGGTTCGGTTGAGTGATAGTATTAAGTTTACCACCAACGTTATTTAAATGTATTTTGTGTTGCCTATGTTTGCAGCATCCTTTTCGAGAATTATCGAGCTAAAACATCATTTCAAATATCTGAAACGTCCTAGCGAAACATCCCTGGAGATGAAGTACATTACACTTCCATAGTTCGAAGCCCGCACTAAACAGCAACGTGGGCAACGTCTAACAAAAAACGGCACTGCGACAAAAAGACAATTTGCAATCAATAAGCTATATATAGTCTTCACAAATTTAATATGAAATTTTATAAAATTAATAGTAAAAACCAAAATTACACAAATGAGGAATTTCAGAAAATCTCATTTATATTTCCAGTTTTCCAAATAATTTTTCGTGTAGCAGGTCTGCTGAAAAATCAGATTAGTATTATTTCAACGTCTAAGCCACGACTGCAGTCTTCATTGTGATAAGATTTTGTTTATTTCATTTCATTGAGATTAACTCGAGTTTTTGATAAAATCTGACAATTCTCAAATTGGGTCAAACAGCGAATTACAAGCTCTGTGTTCAAGTTTATGTTTATCCCGGGATTTGCCACATTGAATTTAATCTTCGGTCAAACATCTGGTTTGGATTGCTATGTACAATACCGACAAAATCAGAAGTGGTTCGTCATTTGTACTATATTCATTTCCTAACCATTTATTGTATCTAATTAATAAAAAATTCCACTAAGAACAGTATTATACAGGGTGATTACTTTATCTTGTAACAGGTAGGTAGGCTACACACATTACAGCTGGTTGTATTCCATAGGTATCTTACTAAACTTTACATTGTTTAAGTAAATAAGAATCAAAGTATTTACCTTGTAAACTACATTGAAACTAATTATTAATAAACAAGATGCGGTTTTGCAACAGGTACGTTTGCAATAGTTGTTTCTTAAAATTTTAACATAACAAACAAATAGAAATCCAAGATACCATAGAAATCAACAAGAAAAATAAACTACTTAAAACCAGAAAGAAAAGTACTAATTAATAACGTAATAAATGTTCAAACTGCCGTCCACCTTGCTGTTCACACAAGTCAATCCGCCGTAGAAGTGAATTTCTAACACCAGTTAGCACGTACATGATTCAATAATTCTTTCACGTAAATCTTTTCTGTTTCTACGGGAGTCTCGTAGACGTCATTTTTTATTTTACCCACAAAAAGAAATCTAACGGAGTCAAGTCCGGACGACGTGGAGGCCAAGGTTGAATTGCACCTCTTGCAATTAATATGTTATGGAAAGTTTCGTCTTGGTAATTTCTCACAATTCTGTGGAAGCGGGCAAAGGCTTGGTCATTTTGAAACCACAAGTCTTCTAACAGTTGAGGCAATTAATTTTCTAAAAAATGCAAATACATTTCCCCATATAAACTGCCCTCAAAGAAGTGAGTACCAGCGCTAAAGTTGTCAACGATACCATACCACACATTCAACGTAAAAATTCTTAGAAGATGTGCTTGCTGAATCCAATGTTGGTTATCTTGTGAACAGAAATGGCAATTGTGTCTATTTACACACCCATTGATACTAAACGCAGCTTCATCAGAAAATAGAATATATAGACGTGGGTAATCATCTTCAGTAAGGTGTTGCACTAATGTGAGGTGGCAAGGATGAAACCGGTTTGCATTTAAAATGTTCAATACTGAACTTTGGCTAAAGCCTGCAGTTCTTGCAACTGCTCGTTGGCTTATATGGGGATTACCCGTTACTTGTTCAATGATTGCTGCTTGAGCTTCTACAGTTGTGACATGTCGTTGTCTCACCATTGGCTTGGAAAATTGACCCTATTGTCGCAAATTTCTTTCCAAACGCCTGACGGCATTATATGGTTGAAGAGGTCTATCCGAGTCTCTTTGTGCAATATCGTCGTACTGCTAAGCCCGCCGCCCCTCTGCTATCTCCCAAAATCAACATCATATTCATTTTCTCGCTATTAGAATATATTGAAGCTGATTATTAGTAACACAAGAATGTATACCAAGCAACAACTTTGTACAGAAGTTTTGACAAAACAATAGTTAACATTTGCAAGGACTCTTAATGTAAAATAATATATATTTTATATTCAAAGGAAAAACTTACTATGCATTTCATGCACATGTGAGAGGAATGACCTACCTATTTGTTACAAGATGAAATGATCACACTGTATAATAAGATCACTAATAAAAAACCTAATCGATCAACCCTTATTTTAATGAAATTGTATTCGTCGATTAATTTTAGGAAGTTATCTAAGACATAACGTTGTTGTATCGAAGGTGACCGCAATTATTTTTTCTAGCCTGTAATTCTATTTATTAATTTGGTAAGTTTGAAAGTTTATAAAAGCAATAACCAAGGATATAAAATGTTTTATACATATATAAATACCCAGAGTACGTCAAGCACTATTAATTATTTGGGAATTAAGGGTTTATACAAGGACAGTTTTAATTATAAGTCTAAATTACATTTTAATTACTTATGCTAACGACGTTTGTGAAGTTCCACACTTAGTAATAATGAAAAACCGAATAAAGCAAGCCAACCAGAAGATTTTCGGACTGTTGAACATTTTTACGTGTCTTTTACCTTTTAGTAGTGTTTCCTATCGATGAATATACAGTGATATTGAAAAGTCATGCATCACCCAAACCAATAACACAACTTTGTATACTTTTATTAATTAGCTAAGACTATTTAGTTGTAATTGCAATATCACTAATGCCATCAGTCTTAAAATATGACAGACTCATTAAAATAGGGCTTTCTTAGCCATGATCGATTATTATTTAATCATTCTATGAAAATAATTACCAAGGAACGTGGCTCAGCGGTAGAGCATTTAGCTTTCGTTCGAGAGGTCTTGGGTTCAAACCCCCGAGCCGTCTGTCTTGACTCAGGTTTTTCGTGGTTTTTCTGGGTCATACAGGTAAATGCTGGAACAGTATCATCCACGAAATACCATTATCCAATTTTCCTGGTCTTTCCTATCCTAACATTCCCATGACTGACTGAAGAGGGGCTGAGGGTTCCAGTGCAGAACCCGACTGACCTCTATAGCGGCCCGCCCCCTTGTGGGGTATGATTTTTCTTTTTCCTTATGAAAATAATGACATAATTAATATATATTTAAAGTCAATTTAAACTTCTATACAGAAACTTCAATGGCATTCTGAATACATCAACAGTACACCCACTTTAAGGCATTCAGTTAGTTTCTAAATTTCATCAAAAGCTACAAAATGACTTCCCAGAAAGAACCAACTGAATTGATACACATAAAACGGTTTGACATTATTTTTTACTGTGAAGGATAGAAAGTTAGAAAAATTTAAGTCAACTAACCAGTGGAGATCCAAACCCATCAGATAAATAGATGTCTTCCATCTAATTAACCAAAATATGAACCGAAGCTACTGATATGTGTGCACTACCACTGTAAGAATTTATTATTTAGTTTTGGGGGTAGAGGATGTAGAGCACGGAAAATGCACTGCTTTCCGAGATGCAAAGAGCAGTGACAGGAAATGCTATCTAGTGGTGAATCAACTTCTAACAGTAATAATCATGTTGGATATACAAAGTGATTTTTTAAAAAGTCAATTGCAGTAGCCTAGGGATTGTCCCGTCTATATTAAGCTTTAGAATCTGACAATATGAAAATTGCAACAGCATAGCTGCCAATAATTAAATAAAGAAGCATCAATTATTTATTCAAAAATGAATTTCACAGTGCAGCATAAGATATTTATGGTAAAAGCTTATTACCGAACTGGAATCATCATAAATGGTGAGTGGCGGTATTCGATCCAGGAATGCTTCAACGATTTTACAGACCATTTTGGAATTGTTGAATACATTCGATTTTACGATGTTCTAAGGCACACTGTGGAATTATTCGATGAAATAGGTAGTGTTACACGCAGAAATGGTAGCGGTAGACCTACAGAACGCACACCAGACGTCTCAAAAAATTTGATCAATACATGTCGTCTCTAAGATGTTGAACGCCACAAACTACCCTAAAATACTGTAGAATAAGTTGCTACCTGGTGGGAAAAACTTATTTCGCCAAGAAATGTTTATTTCCTAGCAATAATGTTCCTTGGTATACAATAACTTTCGTCTCGATTTTGCTCATTTGAATTTAAATTGGAATGTCTGCTAAAATAATTTCATAATTTTATTTCATAATTAGAGTATCTTACGCTACCTTCTGATATCCTGAAAGATATTATTGGTATGTGGATTGTCATATGTCAGCATTTTTGAAGGCATTACTAGGAATTATCGTGGGACCTCGAACTGCGACTTATTCTGAGAATCGGCACCAGCTAGCTTTTCGAAGGGAACAAAAGAAGTCGCGGATAGAACTCTAAGACATGCAGGTGCCTCTACTGAGCAGTAAAATTAAGGTTGAAGTCAAAAATTGTTAAAATGTACAATTTTCCCGTAATTTAACTCTGATTAACTACATACACCGTGTGGTTACTCGTATCGTTCTAAACCGATATCAAATTAACACCGTTACCCCTTTAACGTTCCCGCGACAATTCTCCGTTTCAACAAAAACCCTGTGCTTTGTCTATCGTGTCTGGTGAGTAAAACAATAGTGATTTCAAGACAAAATTCGTATGACGTAATATGAAGTTGTTCTTTGTTGGGGTTACCACTGACATCATCTTAGTTTCTGTCGCCGCCGCCTACTTGTCCTTCGCCCAGGAGCATCCAACAAGTAAAAATCAACCTTCTTGTACTTTCTTCAACTTATCGGCGAATTCAAGTAAAAACCACCCATATATACAGTTATTAGTGGAAACTATCAGTGTTGATTATTTGTTCACAAAGTGTTTCGTTTTCTGCAAAATAGAAGTAGCTGAATTTTCACGAAATATAGCAACCTGCTGTTGCTGATTGTTTGGTAATTTAATGACTAACTGTACTTGTTTTTTGAACTTGACTGATATTGACTAAGCAGTTTTTTTATACATTATAATACACATCGTAGTGAGTAGCGGCTGGAGCGTCAGATTCGGACGTATCAAAACCCTTACTTTACACATAATTTATAGTTAGACCCCTTTAAAAATTTTGGCATGTAACTATATAAAACTTTTTATTAAATATATTATATACCCATTGTTTTTTTATGACTTGTTATTTATTAATGCATTTTGTAAGAAATATTTAGGTAAGGAAAAACACAATAAGGTAGATATGATTCCCCGTGAACTGTTGGTCCTCGGCCGTTTCACGAGGAAATTCGTTTAATTGTGACTTCAAATGGTGGCGCCCATTCATTCCGACCCTGTACATTGAATCAATGTAGCTGTACCTGTGCTAGCGAATAGCCTTTTTCATCGGTTTGTTGCTTGTTGGCAGAAACGATCGTTTGAGCCGTAATAATAATATAATGAAATTTATTGGCCACTGGTTTAATAGTGGCTGATGACCAATAGATTTCAGACTTCAGTTAAATAGAAAACGTGTGACAAACAACGTCAAACATCGTATGTGTGTCAAAGAAAACCCACAAAAACAGAATTAATCTCAATCTCTCCTATCTCTATCTCTAACTCTATCTTTATCTCTCTCTTCTCTCTGCCTTCTCTCTCCCTTCTCTCTCTCCTCTCTCCCCTTTCTCGCCCTCTTGCACCACTCTCGCCCCTCTCCTTCCCCTCTCTCACTCTCTTTTTTATATTTGAACTGATAGAATTCATTTCAAAAACCATTTGCTAACTGTATTCCTTTATGAACCAAAGATTCTGCTGTGTTATTTACTATATTACCTATAGTGACTAAGTATTTATTTGATATACACAGTGAATTGATGAAAATTATTTGAAAAAAATACTTTTAAACCAAAACTTCATCAATTTTTAGAGTAATGCAGGACACCATTTGCTCGACAAATAAAAAATTACAGTCATATAAGTAAAACTTTTTCGTGCAACATCAAACGGTTTACTAAAACTACAAGCTTCACAATCACTAAAATATATCACGCTATTTGAAAAACAGAAAATCCCGCCCATTTAATTTATACAACATTAATAGCCGGTTTCCTCATGAGTGTAAAAAGACCTAACACGCAATTGTGGTGATTGTGTACTTGAAATATGACAGCCTTCATGACGTTCTTAGAATTTACAGAAAGCAATTATTTACTATCACATGCAAGCTATTTTGAAATGAATTATTTATATTATTCCTTAACTGAAACTCACTCTAGCATTTATCAACTATATATTTTCCATACAAAAGATTGCTGAATGTCGTTTTCGCATATATTTTAGTCATATTTTATTAAAAGCTGTAAGAAATAAGCGAGTTCGAAAAACAGAAGCTTAGAAAACCTTCTACATTATACAGCATATTATTTCAATTTAAAATCATTTTAATATTTTATTGAGATGGCTTTGTTCTTTTTGGCCAATTTGTATCCTTTTGGCATAAAATGTTTCAATTTCCGTAGCTTTTCCTTCGAAATACAGCGGAACTAGGCTTGAATTATATTATATTAATTCTATATCTTTCGTGGGTTTTCCTTAAGGTATGGTCCTTTGCCACAAGTTTCCTATTGGATTCAAACATGGGGATTGTATTGACCAGTGTACCTGTCGATTTTATTGGTCGTCACCCACGATTTGACCAGCTTTAGTCTTTTCCGCTAGGTAACATCTCATCCTGCAGCACTAGGATGTATTTCGTGGCGTTTATTATCTCATAGATCAGTTATATAATCAAGCATCACTAAATAGCACCTTCTGCTACTGCCCTGTGATTCAATTTCGATGTTCCTTGAACCATTGCAAAAAGGGGCTTTGTTTCTCGGAAAACTTCTATACTCTACATGCTCTAAGTCCAAAACTATATAGTCTTCCTACATTGTAGGTGCACAAGCTTACACCAGTAGCTTTGGACCTTAATTTGCTGGAATTAAGGTTTTTATCGCCCAGGCTTCTCCTTTTTAACTCAACATTAACTCAAACTGAAATTGTTTTGGTCACACACTCTATCGTTTGTGGTAAATTTTTCTATATATTCGAGTAACTGAAGATTGTTAGAATTTGGCGGCAATTTGGAACAATTTCGTTTGTTTCTTCTGGTATGTTATTTTGCAACTTTTAGCGAAATTCAAAGAGCGAATAAAATTCCTAAAGTGTTTGCAATGTTTCTACACTCATAATATTACAGAATTATTTGTATGTAGAGCTTCGCTACTTATCAATAATTTCAGTATTTCGGTAATCGGTAATCGGTAAAAAAACAAGCTAAGTATCGCAAGGTGAATTCCAGGTTAATTTCGTGCTTGTTGAGCGACGAAGATAAGTTTGCAATAATCGTTTGCGAATCGCTTTTTTTTTACTGCAGCGATATTATAGATACGGGAATGATTCTTTTTACCCAATTGTCATGCAGAGGTATCACACTACATCTTCAAAGCCAAAGCAAACAAAAACAGAGATGTCAGTTGGTGAAGTAACAGCAACATTTTTCTTTGGAATTCGCAAAGGAACTCTTTGTTACTTTCCGTCGTACAATAATTAATGTACTATTATTAGACATTTTTATGCGATAATGTTAAGTACGCGACCAGAAACAAGCAGAGGAGAGACAAAGTTCGGTTCGCTTTCTCTAAGACAATGCTCGCCCTCATGCTGCTGCAAGAACAATTGAAACCGTGCAGTCCTATCGAAGCTGTTCAAGAATGAATACGCACGTAATCCAGAAAGATCCTCCAGGATAGTATAGGAAAGCGGTGGAGCAAGTAGTAGTAGTAGTATATCTAGGGAGGGGGGCTATATTAAAAATTAATATATGCAGTGTTCATCATTGTAATACTGCAATACCCTTTTTTTTTAAATAATGTCGTGTTTAAATTTGGATACTCCTCGTACACAGAAGAGTACGACAACGACAAATCAGTAAATATAGTGGCTACTGTTTTATGTCTTTTTGTAACACGCTCTTGTTTTTCATATAAATGATTACGACCCGAGTATACGTTCATGTAAAAGTGTACTACTCCAATTTCGTAATAAAATTGCATCATCAATTCTCGGGCATTTAGCCAGCCTTCTCAGTCTGGGACATCTCCATCAATTATGATAAAACTTCTAACCTAGATCTTCCATCCGCTCTCAATTCAAAGGATCACTAATTTTTAAACGTAATACACACAGCAATTAAATTAATTGAACACAAAGACTGTTAAAAGCAAGTTTACTAATATAATTACTAATTTCAAAGAGATGCCTTGTCCTCCTTTAAAAGTGCTCAGACTTCTCGAGTGCTTAATTAAGAAGTAAATTTCTCGAATCCAAAGATTAAAACGTAACATTAAACGTTTGTTAAAAGTAGGAGCAGAATTTGTGTATTTTAGCAGTGTATAAAGTCGAAGAAATATAAAGTACAGAAATACACCCATTGGGGGAAAAACGTTCAGCAATAAAATTTATTTGACTGGGGGAACTTGGAAATTAAGGATTTTTGCTTAAACTGTTGACCCTTCACTGAATTGAACGATGTTGACTTTTCCTAAAGCTGTTATTAGCAGAATTTTAAATGTAGCATTGGAAACTTGTTTGACATAAATTAAATACGTCCAATTCATGTTTGGATTTTTCACTAGTAAATAATGGAAGGTATGTATTGAGAAAATACCATTAATTTTTAATTTTCTGGAAAAGCGTTGATGATGGGTTGGTTTCGATCCTCATCACTACCACGGCAGTGTAGACAATCTTGTGCAGCGACCTACCATACACAATTCTCCAAACCGGTAGGCAGCTATGGGGTAGCTTAATGCTAAAATACTCTCTGAAATTTCTGTTGTTCAGATTCGAACTGAAACAGTAGCTCCCCCGCATTCCTAACTTAGCACTGAGGAGAAACACGCGGCAGAGAAGAGGCCGATGCCCAGCAAGAGAACGTAGAAGGCTATTGACAACGACCGTAAGAAATGTACCTTTTACTATTACATTTAAGTAATAATAGTTAACTGAATATTTTCTTTATATTTAAGAAGATCCTTAAGATACTTTTCGTTAAACTGGATATAAATCATCAATATTTGCATAAAATTGCCATTAAGCCTACAGCTTAACGTGGGATCTACTGGCAATACTATGTGAACTTGAAATACAACGAAAGCTACAGTATCTATAAAGACTAAAAAGAGAAGGTTAAAACGATAATAAAATGGAAGAATATAGCGTAGGAAATGCTAAAATGCTCTAAAGTCCTCAAAGGGTTACGAAAAACAAAGAAGAACTCAGAGGAATAAAAAGTAAGAGAGGGAAATTGTTAACAGCGGAAAAAGAAATAAAAGAAAAATGATGAGAATACTTTTCCGAGCTCCTGGAAGCGTAAATTCCACCGGATGCAAGGACACACGAAGAAGGCAGGGGACAGCGAGAAAATGAGGAAATAGAGCACCAAGGAGACGCGGAGATACAGCTGGAAGAAATAGAAGAAGCGATACAAAACTCAAGACCGGAAAAGCAGCAGGCAAAGACTGCATGAAGCCAGAAATGGGGGAAAAGGGTATTACACTATTACATGAAGTAATCAACTCAGCATGGAGAACAAAGACAGTACCCAAATACTGGAAACTGGCTGTCATAGTTGCAATAAGTATATAAAAAAGGTGATAGTTCCAATTACGATAACTACCGCGGAATATCTCTACTGAGTGTAGAGGGAAAAACATACGAACGGATACTCGAGAAGCGACTTAGAACAAACATAGAAAACACAATAGGTGACAACCAGGCAGGATTCAGACCCGGACGACGCACGCAAGACTGGACTTTCAGTCTAAGACAAATTCAAGACAAAATATTAGATCATAGTACAAAAGTCTATGTTTCGCAATAGACCTGGCAAAGGTGTTTGATAATGTAGAGGGAGAGCAAATATGGAAAACGATCAGAAAACGAGAAAATGACCTCAATCTGTAAGAAGCGATTAAAAGCAGTTACGCTGAAATAAGGAATCTAATGAGAGTAAATGGAATAGGTTCAGAGGGATTCATAACCGACAGAGGAGTTAGACCGGGAGGTATACTCAGCCATTCCAAACAAGTGGATGATAAGGTAAAAGGAGGCAATAATGGGGCGGCGAGAAACCTAAATGCAGTGAAAATCAAGGAATTAATGTACGCAGACGACCTCATACTGTTCGCAAACAACAAAACAGAACTTCAGTAAAGCATCATTGCTTGGAAGGACGCCACAGAATAATTTAAAATGACAATAAATACCAGCAAAACGGAAGTAATGGTGATAGCGAGAGAACCCGTAGAGATAAAGGTACAGATTGAAAATAAAAGACTAAAACAAACAAATAAGCTAAAATACTTGGAAGCAATAATTGAAAATCGAGGAATCCTGGAAGGTGAAGTGAACAATAGAACAAGTGCGGCAAGCAGACTTCTCAGTGCTTTAAACCAGCCCTTCATAACAAAAAAGGAAGTGTCAAAGAAAACTAAAATAAAAGTGTTTAATTCCGTGTTCGTACCAATACTAATTCACGGCTGTGAATCCTGGGTTCACTCTAAGCCATAAGAGCAAGATCAAATCCTGCGAAATGAAATTCCTAAGGAAAGTGGCAGGAGTTAATAGACTAGACAAAATCCGAGGTAGAACAAGTACAACTAAAAATTGAAAAACAACAACTTAGATGGTTCGGACACATGGTAAGAATGCCGACAGACAGGAAAGTAAAGGAACTCTAGAAAATCAGCTCAGACAAAAAACGTACAAGAGGGAGACCAAGAAAGCATGGAACGGGTTGATAGCAGAAATAGTGGAAGATAAAAGAAGCAGCTGAAGACACGATCTGGCAACAGCAAAGAAGAGGAAAAGCTGGAAGCTGTTCTGCATGTAAGACCCACCCAACCCTCAACACCCACTGGGTAAAAGAGGGAACCGATGAAGTAACTAAATAAAGCTATTTTTAAATGTTTTGCATTTGAATAGTTTCTTGTCAACTCTGTTTATAAAAGTAGGATTAGGTATAAGGGCGTGTCCAGCTCAAACCGGAAGTGGGGTAAGGGGTAGGAGCATGCAATAATACACAATTACAACACTATTAAAAATTAATTTTTGAACGGTAGTTTGCGAGGATTAGTTCAAATTTTCTAACTACAACCTCCACTAAGTATTCCTTGTTTGTGAAAACTCATTGACTATGAATTGTTAGCATAGCTAACCCATTTAATCTATTTTCACCAATAGTGCTCCTAAGCCATGCTTTAATTCGGCGAAAGGAGCTGAATGAACGCTCTATAGTGCTCGTTGTGGAAGGATGTGAAAACAAAATCAGCAGCGCCTTTCTAATGGTTGGAAAAAACAATTCGCTCTTTTTTAAAGCCTCGATTATATCTGGCTCTTCTTTTACCTCATTCCACATTTTGAACCACAATTCCCTTTCTCCTTCAATGGCTTCCAAATTGTAAAAAGTTGTACAAGATTAAGTACTTCCATTCCATTCCTCCAATGAAACATCTCTCATGTTACTCGGATGGAAATGTGTCAATGAAAATGCAGGGGATTTGCCTGCAGAAAATCTGACTTCTAAAGATGATATGATCCAAGTAAAGAATTATTAGAGAAGTTCTCTAAAGTTCAGATGGATTTCCGGCTGGAGGGTTGCTTCTATGCATTTGTCGGCTAGCAACGCGAGTGGCAGTTATATCAACATTCAAATGCTTTGCAATGTCGTCGGTTCCTTTCAAAACGTCAGCTGTAACGTTCTCCGCATCTTCCCGATGCTTTCTTAGCATGACGAGAATAGTTTCAATGTGCTGGTTATCTTTAACTATATCAAATGCCTTCAATTGAAGTGTATTTGCTACGGGTTCCAGCATAGAGGATGACTTGGCAATTAATACTACTAACACAACAAATGAACATCTGCACGTTGACCTACCAAGCAACCTCATCATCACCCAGCCTCTCTAGTCCATTGTTGAACATAGACCTCCCAAGATGCTTCCAATTTTCTCCATTTTGAGCAGCTGCGATCCAGTTGGTCGAAACTCTCTCAAGATAATCCGTCCATCTAGTTGGCGGTCTTCCCCGACCACATTTATCGGCTGTCGGTCTCCATTCAACGGTCTTTTTTGTCCATCGACCGTCTCTTAATCAATTGCATTTTTGTTTTGCAATGCGTATTACATAACATCCTCAGCGCCCGTTCTTCTGTCTCTCAGGGTTGATCCAAGCATAGATCTTTCTTTTGGTAAGAGATAATGTTTCTACTCCATACGTTAGGACCGGGAGAACACATTGGTTGAAAGCTTTTCTTTTCAAACTATTTGGAATGTCGGTCTTAAAAATATCTCGTAATCACCTGTCAATCAATTTTAATTTATATTTTTTCTGCTTTATTTTAAAATGTTTTCCACCTTGAAAGGAGGGCGCCTGTCCCCTCTCCCGCACCCCTCCTAGATACGCCCTTGGTTAGGGTTTGTGATATGTTTACACTGAACTTTCAGCGCCGACTTTGAAGTCAACTTTAAAAAAACACACGAATATATACAACACAGCCAGATTTATGAATAACGTCGGTGGTTGTCCTAGTGCCTACCAACGGAGTAAGCTTACTTTCGCAAAATCATCTGATGTAATCATGAACTGAACCCAGAATACTTAAACAGTTTTAATAGAATGATAAAAGTATTACAGATTTGCAAATATTTTAGCTTAAAAAATCTAGATCCACATTGTCAGATTTATTTTATTTGATGTACACTTTAAAGGCGAAATATGTATCAATCAAAACAGAAGTCTATTTAAATTATTAATAATATTATATTAACTTATTAATTAATATGAATTTCAACTAAGTAAGCAAGAAACAATTAAGAAATGTTAATTATACCCTCTGACGTGGGTAATTAAAATTTGAAATTCTGACGAGTTTTCGTATTTCATGGATTCAACATGAAAGAATAATTAAACCTTCTTCCGAATAAGCTAGCGTTCAACGTACTTCAATTTAAGTTCCAAGGACATACTTTGCGATAATCATCTGAATAAAATACGGAAAATCGAGATACGTGTAATAACAATTTGCATATTTCAAAGTTTAAGTAATTCTTCATGCGCAATCGCAGAAACTTTTCCAATAATTTCAAATTTTAACCTATTTAATCCGTAGATATACATATCCTCAATTACCCCCTTTTCTAAGTCGCACAGAAAACATACCTACGTTCTAGTTTACAATCTCCTTTAACAAAGTAAACGTATCTTAAAGATAATCAAGAAATAATTAGCGAAGTTCTGGTTCCTCCTAAAACAGTCTAGATTCTCATTACGTTATCTTTTATGTGCACAAAGTCGGTAAAATCAACCAAATGATGCGACATTCAAAACAAATAGTGAAAGATCGTAGCCGAGAAGCGACGTAATTTCATTTCGGGAAAGGCACGTTTTCGACTTCCAAGACGTCAGAGAGTAGTTAACAAAAAGGCCAAAATGTTTTCAGTGCGCCTAGATAAGAAAATATGTTCGTTTTCCTGTCGCCTGTCGCAAACCTCAACAATTTAATAATAGACATAGATTTTCCAGGGTCCATGAAAATAACAATAGACTTCTTGAAGTATTCTAACAATTCATCATAATTTAAGAAGTTATTATAGGTTTACTCTAGTTTTCAAGTACACCCTATAGCAAAATCAACTAAATTCACATCAAGTTCTGTAGAACAACAACAAACGCTATTCTGCGTACGAGGGAATATTTTAATTTTATATTTTAAATATTTTCAGACTAACTAGGTTAGAATAACAGCAGAGTAACAAATTATTTTTATTTTTGTAAGTAACGTGTTCTTGTAAACATGCTTCAACAGTTCCAGGCGTTTAAAACAAATACAACTTCTTATTACTGCTGCTTCCGGTTCAGAATTGTTCAGTAATTTTCTACCCCTTAACTGTTACTTTAGATTTGTAAATAAATAAAAATCGCTGGACTACACAGCAGCCTCGAAATACCTATATTTACAAATGACGGCAGCTACAACTGTGAACTTATGCGCGGAGGTGTTGTCATGAAGTTGTAGACTACGAAAGTTAAGTAACCGCAATATTTTCCCACGCAGTATCATAATGGCGATAATTTCTTGGTGACTGACGTTCTTTAGGTTTTCATCGCATTAATGTTTTTTGGTCCAATCAACGCAACAAAAATTGTGCCCATGTTGTACAAGACTTTGCATCAAAAGTTTTACTTTCACTTGTAGAAAACAGAAATATCTTTCGGCATCTACCTTGGAGGCAGTTCTCACTGATAAAGGTGATCCTCCAAAATCCGTTCAACTGCAATAAAAGAAACGGCAACTTCGCCAACTATTTCTAGTACTTTAACTCGAAACAACTAGCAAAAACCATTTTCTTAACAGATGCGATATTTCCTGATTGGGGGCTCATATTTATATCCTTCGTCTAGTTTTTCCGCGTTTGAATTCGAAAGTTCATTAGATTAATTTCATTATTTTAATTCGTGATCAGTGCATCTTACACTACTTTTTCGTTATCTGGAAAGTTATCGTTAGAATGTGTCTGTCGCGTCAACATTTATTAAGGCATTTTCAGGAATTACGATCATACGTTTTGGCACATAGGGCTGGCGTGTTTTCTGTTTAAACAAAAAAAGTTGAGCCTAGATACTCGAAACATGCCGACATTTTGTGATTAGTGAAAATAGGGTGGGGCTAAAATTACTCCTGTAATTAAGTATTCGCACCGTTTTCTCGGCAGTAAAATCGAATTAAATTAAACTGCGTTATTTAAGTAAGTTCTTATCTTCAAATTAATCTTTCCACACTTTCCTATAAAGAAAGATATGCCATTTTTTAATTAAAATAACGCTTGATAGATGGGCTCTATTTCGTTCTGCGCACTCTTTTAGTCTAGGTTGAAAACCTTCCATTACAGGCTGTAACACGTTTAGTGTAGTGCGTATGCCAGTGAAACGGAAAATTTTATGAGACTGCCATAACCGTTGCGAAAGCGCGTTACAGCAACATGGTCACAACATTTTAGCGCAAGGATTAGTTCGAATTTTTTTAATTAAATGGCATGTCTTACTTTGCAGGAATCTTTAAAAATATTTATTTAAAGATAAAAACTTATTTAAATACTTCAGTAACCCCGTGACCCCCTTTAAAGTTCCCGTGAAAATTCGCCGTTCCAACAATAGCTCTGTGCCTCAGTTTATTGTATTTGGGTGTTTATATAACAATTAGCCATTATTCCGGTAACATCGTTACGTTGCAGTCTGTTGCGCCGTCCAGCCCTTTGTTCTTTGTTTTGGCTGCCAATGCCGTAGTATTAACTGCCGTCTGCTCTCCTCCGCCTCGGGGCGTCAATCTAACAACATTATTGGGCTTCCTCAATTCTGTCGCAGAATTAAGGTACAAACTATCGATATATGCAGGCATTAGTGAAGATTGTCAGCAGTTATTATTTGTTTGCAAAATGCTTTGATTTGTGAGAAGTAGAGGTAGTGTATTTTCATGTAATAAACCAAACCTTTTGTTGCCAATTGTTTAGTAATTTTAGTTTTAGTAAAAAAAATTAATTAATGATTAATGTTACTTGTGTTATGAAATCTGCTGATATTGACTACGCAGCTTTTTTTTCGTCGGGGCGTCGGTGATCTAGCGTGGTAACGCGTTGCCACTCGAGGCCACACCGAATTGTAGTCGTTCCGCTGTGGTTTCGAATCTCAGCTGGGGCGACCGCATTTCGCTTAATTAAGTTTAGGGTGCATGTTGCATGAATGGTTAGTGTGTAAGGGACGCCCGCACCCCCCTGAAGTAATGCGAAAGCGGTTCCTGGAGGAACTGTAGTATGAATGAATGAAAAAAAAGCTTTTTCTCGATCTTTCCGTAAATGTCGTAGCCAGGGTCGGCTCGAGCAACAGGTTCGGACGTCTCAAGTCCTTACATTTATATATAACTTGTAGCTGGATCGACTCTGGTCTTTGTTTGAACGTTTTTTGGTGCGTAACTGTACAAACCTCTTATTTAATATATACTATACACCCATTGTTGAATAATTTATGATTTGTTATTTTTGTATGAATTTCTTGTGAAATAGTGAAGTAAGAAGGAAGTACAACGAGGTAGGTTTGCCTCACCATACGCCATAAGTCCTCGCCTCTTTCACGAGTTCTTCGTTTAGACGTGACTTGCAGAGATGGCGCCCACTTATTTTGACTTACTCCGTACATTGTAACAATCAATATTTTCTTCCTAAAATCATTTTCTGATAATTTTCCTCCTTCCTGTGTTAGCCAAAGAGCCATTTCCATCACTTAGTGGCGAACTTTTTAGTTTGTCATATACTTTATAGATTTTCTTCCCCCAGTAGCCTCTGCTGGTCAAAAATTGATCTGTGATCTAATACATATTTCGGAGTCATTGTTAATTTTTATAGAACAAAGCCTTTCAACTTAAAAAATGCAATGACTATCCTCTTTCCAAAACACTTACTTTCCATATTTCACAAACATTACGTAAAAAACGTATATTTTTTGCAAATAATTACACTTTATTCAAAATTTACAGGTTAGGTCAGATAAGGCGGGCAAATTGAAGGTTTGATAAATTGAAACCCTACGTTAAAGAAGTCAGGCAAGAAAGATTCGGAACTCCCCTCGTATAATAAATGAGAGCTGTACCTAATGAGGATGTTTAGTAATGAGCATGTTTAAAACCCGCCAAGCATACAACTCAAAAATTAAATTGCTAAATTACTACAAACCTAATTTTGAGTCAATATTGAAGGGTCTAAATTCAATTTCGTTCTTTACAATAGGACCATAAATTAAATGTAAACAATTTCCTACCTTGCTCTGATTAACAAGCAGCAAATCTTCCGTTTAAACTGCCGAGTTGTTAGTCCAATTAGAGATCCAAAAGTTTTATAAGTGCAAAAAGTAGTCAGCGATAATAGGTTGTTTCGCAAATCTGAAAAAGAAATATGAATTTGTAACTGCTCTTCATCATTGTGATGCATTAACCTATTTTGAATTACTTACTTAAATGTATAAGCACATTAATTATCGTTATGTAAAGGTGTAACAACCACACGTTACGTCGAAAAATGGGGCTGTCCTCTTTTTATAAACTAAAGTGCAGCAAGGCTATTCGTCACAACACCAACATAAATAAAACGGTTACAGTTCTGACAACATAATGTTCAGAAAAATATCATATTTTATCATTAAAAAACTTTTTTAACTTTTACCATATTTCGATTTACTGCACCAATGTATCTAACACATAAATTTCACTGCTTAAAGTCAAAAAGTAAAACATAACCACTAGACTTAGGGAGGCAAGAACACTGAGGAAACTTCCTTTGCATTTCACATTTTCCCCTGGGGAGCAGTCCTTTCTTCCATAATTGCCGTTCTGTTTTATGATTTGTAAAGCTTAAGCTGTGCCAAAATACACACCTAACAAGACGGAAGAAAAGAAAGTTTACGCCGAATGTCAACCCATTTTCTGAAGCTAAATCTTAATTTTTCATAATTCATAAAGATTTCAGTAGATGTAGTTATATGCATCAATAAATTAACGATACCTTAAAAGTATTGGTTTTTCAAAATGATTGATATTTAACACTGCGATTAGTTTTAGATAATAACCACACTGAACCACACATAGAAGATTATATCAATAGTAATTCACTTATATCACAAACTAGCATCATGCTTACAGATAGGCAACCCGGTAGTCAGCTTTGTATGACTGAACGTCTATACACATAATTGAAATAAATAATTTCGTACAAGTACAAAATAAATAGGTACCAATATAACCTTTCATTGTACAACTAAATATTCAGAAATGCTACATTGCTTTTCTTATTTCTTTATTGTGAGCTTAAAAATATTATTTACTCCATATTACTGCACTTGTATTTGTACAACCAACTCTGTATACCTATTTAATCATTTTAACATTTTGAGATACCTTTTCACTTTTTTCTCTTTTATTGAATATGCTTTCTATAAGCTAAAACTTGCTAGATATTTAATATACGAATCATGAACATTTATGTAAGAATATTTTATTACTGGCAGTAGGTATACAGAGTTAGGGACCCCGGTGTTTCAGTGCGAATACGCGCTGCCATTCGAGGTCGAGGTCTCGAATCCCGACTGAGGTGACCCTATTTCACTTAGTTAAGTTTAGGATGAATGGGTAGTGTGTAAGGGACGCTCGCACCCCCCGGAAGTAATGCGAAAGGGGTTCGAAGGGGGGGGGGGCGGGGCTGTGCTATGTATGAATGGAAAACAAAGTTGCCCATTATTGCGTCAAAGTCTAATATTCACGATATTTAGAAAATTTAGGAATGTCTATTTTTTTAAGCGTCGTCGTGCCAAAATGCGCACATTATAAAAATATTTTTTAATATACAGGGTGACTCGCTACCGCAGGACATCTTCGAGGTATTATTTTTTAAATAGAATTCCTTACAAGTTTTTACATTTTTGAATTCAGCGTAAAATTATCTTTCCGATTATTTCTTGTTTTTTGATTTTGGATGAGGCGTTGATGAGTTAATCAAAAACGTGAAAGTTTTAGTTGGCACAAGGTTTAACAAATTTATTCGATGTCTGCGTATTACGATGATTTCTTAAGTAAAAGGTGACCGTTAAATTCTTGTTGAATTTGTTCAAATAAACCCACAAAAGAAAAAACTATTTGGAAGAATCTTCTACAATCCTTATGTAGATTAGTCATAGGTACCTATGTTGTCTGCCTTTTGAGTAGAACCTAATTTACTTTAAGCATTATGAAGAGGATAAGTAAAATAAGGGATTAGCAATTCCATTACGGTTATTTAGTATTGTGGGTTTAACAACAAAATTTAATATACTGATAAGCGATCATTTTTCTATTTAATATTAAAATTGCAATAAATATTACAACATGAATATGGAACGGTCCACAACGAAAACTATTAAGGGGTGGCATACGTAAGACATGCGCTGCATCTCCTGCAGTTTCTATCTTAAGCCATTAGCATTTGCAAAGCAAGGCTAATGGTCATACTTTTAAAAAAAGTAGCATCCATTTTCAGTCTCAAGTTTACAGTGTGAATCTTTTCCAATAATTATTAAGATAATTGTTCCTTTTATACCATTAAATTTAATTGAATATTTTAATGTGACAAGAACGGCCAGTCGTAATTTTTAGGTTAAGATCTTGTTGGTTGGTGGTAACAACGTTAGAAATGCAACTATAGTCAGGTTGCTCCTAGTCTGCGTGCACGTCATCAATTACTTGTTATTTAGTAGTAATAGTGCCAATTCTAAAAAGACAAAAAATTCTGTTTTTTTTTTGTTAAATTACGGAGTAAAATCATATTTATTCATAAGGTCGTGTAACGTAGTTGTAACAGTTACGATTTTGATTTTTAATATTTCATAGTTTCTGTGTAAAATACGAAATTACATCAAAACTAAGGAATTTGTTTCCTTCGCGTTCGCGCCCTGTTTTTTTATGTTCCCATGTCGCTCTGAAAACGAATTCGTGTTTTGCGTGTTATGTGACAGAGGATTTAAGATTTTTGGTTGCATACTTTCATTTTCTCGCTGTATAAATGTAGTAAGGTGTGACGTCACCAAATGACTGATGACGTGCACGCAGACTAAGGACTCATTTATTCATTCTATAAGAAATAAAGAGATCATCTTAATTCACACCGCCATAGCATTCTTTGGATAGCTTGCCTTACAGATACACTTAAAGGGTGTTTTTTGACAGAATCAGCTGTTAACTTTTAGTTATGTTTCTCAGTTCACTTATTTCCCGTCAATGTGGTTATCTTTCGAAGATAACCTCTTTGGGGTGGTATAACGGTTAACCTCAGAGCGTCACTTTAGGGTATGTTGGGGAGATATCCAAAAGTCGACTTTCGAGGTTAACTTTTGGGTATGTTAACAAGCTGCCCAAAAGATGACTTTCGAGATTAGCTTTTGGAGATCTTCTGCAGTTAATCAAACGATGACTTTCAAGGTTAGGTTTTGAACATATTTTATGGTTAACCTTTTAGCCACCTTGAGGATGCCTTAAGGTTGCTCTATGGTTAACTAATTTGTGACATAGTTAACCTAAAGGGTAGCTTTTGGTTGACAAATGGGGACCTTCATTTTTGAGAGGTTAACTTTTAGCTAACTTGCTTATGTGGGTTAACGGTAACTTTTGTATATTGCATGGAGAAGACGCATCACAGCTCGCACTTCACACTTGGCGTGATTTTCAATGGTGGTCTTCATTTTAGAACTTTATTATACAGCTAAATACAATGACAGAACCACGGTAAAGTGATGTGTGGCTACCTCATCAACCACTAAAGTACCACCACCCTCACAATTTACCAAATTGATTACGCCCCTCATTCGGCGGGAATATTTAAACGGCCCTGCTTTATATAGCGATCACAACTCCTGCAGATGTTAAAGTATGCATTCAAAAACAAATCTTTTCTGTTTTTGAGAATAACAAATAATTATAGCAATTGAATTGTACTTTGATAACGCTTAAATAATTGTATTGAATAGAGTGCAATCATTTTATCTTGTAAAAAGTAACTATGCTACATCTCTCACATCTGTATGAAACGTACAGGCAACTGGCAACTACGTTGTTTTTAAACTTGACAAACTTCTGTGTAAAGTTGTTGCTTTGTGTAGATTCTTGTGGTAATAAGAATCAGTTTCAATGTATTCTAATAGCAAGAAAACGAATATCATGTTGATTTTGGCAGAATGCAAAGGGCCGACGGAGCAGTACGACGATATGCACAGATAGACCCCTTACATCATATAACGCCTTTAGGCGTTTGGAAAGAAAATAAAAAACGACGTCTACGAAACATTTATTACTTCGTTTCTTTTTCTTTCTTTTTTATTTAACTTAGTTTTCTTGTTGATTTTATTGTAAATTAATGCTATATGTTAAATAAAGTCTGTATTCTCAAAACTTGTATCATTAACCTTCAATTTGCGACGGTTCAATTTACGTCGTCCCTCATTATAAATGGATTCATTTTACGCCGATTCGGTATAAGCCAGCTCCTTACGGGTCAGAACTTATTTGTTAGTATAGTTTCATTTAATAGAACACTTAGTGTTTTATTCACCCTGAAGATGCAAGCTGCAGTGCCTTGCGAATCGTTAGTTTTATGGGTTCACAAACAGCTAAGAGTTATATGCCGATTAAGTATTATTGTCCTGGCAAACAATATACATTAAGATCAAATCCTTGTCCGCCCCAAGGTTCAAATAATCCAAGCACACGGCCCTGTTTAGGCAGGCATTTCTCAAACTTCTAGAGCAAATGCTTGTAAATGCAGACAAGGCACAGGTCGGTCCTTATCTGATAATGCGGTTTAATCCAAAAGTAAATTGTAGTATTGACAGTTTCATTGTAGTTTCTTAGTACATCTAACGTAACTACTTTAATTATTATTTCTTTAAACAATGTAAAGTTTACTAAGATACCTATAACATACAAACAGCCGTAATGTGTATAGCCTACCTAGGCGTTACAAGATATAGTAATTACCCTAATTATAAACTGTATGGTTGCAGTAGAGACACTGGTGTTGTTTTCAACAACCAACCCTTATCGCACAAGGATTAATTTACCAACATATTATAAATATCTAACCTACATTTGCCTCAGCTGCGATGATGTACTACTGAGCCCGAATTGTATTTTTCTTTAATTGTTCCTGAAATTCGTTTTATTGGGCCATCTAAACTGTCAAGAGTAAAGGGACAAATATTAATGGCGTCTGTAAAATATATTGATGGTTTAGAATTATAGTGGTTTTTATACTTATAATAACTATATGATAGGATGTAAAGGGTTTATGTAATCATTGTTGAATGTTTAATAAACACACAACATTAATTTTGGCGTGTTTGATAGTACTAACCAGCAAGCTCATTCTAAAACAACAGCGCAATAAAGACAAGCATGCATGGGAATAATACAAGCTATACATTCTCTGGAACACTCAAAACCAGATATAGAAAGGAATTGATAACATAAAGCAACCTTTATTTCCAGAATATAAAATAAGATTTGATAGGGCTTCCAAATTAGCATATATTGGAATGTCTAAAAATATGGCCAACACGTATTAAAAACGGATAAGTTATAGTACACTTTAATCCTCAGTTCCTCCGCGCTTACCCGACTACTAATCTTCAATTTACTTTTTATCACGTTAAACAGAAGATTTGATTGTCGGTCGTAAAAACATTAATCTTGCCATATTAGCTCATAAAAATGTTTTAGAACATTAATGTGCTGTTTACAACGTATTGTCAAAACGTAAAAACCGTGTGTTTATGTAACTTCTATTTTTTCTGCAATGCGGTTAAATAAAGCACTAACACGTTGCGTTTATACAGAGGATATCTTTCTACTACGTAGATATCCAACATTTCTGGTACTGTTAAATTTAAAACGATATGAATGTAAAGATATGCACGCTAAAGCTTTTTGTTACCACAACATATTAGTGCTGCTTGTTAAATAAAATTTATAGTCTCAAAATTTATATCATTAGACCCCGGTTTGCGACGGTTCCATTTACATCAATTCGCAATGAGGTCACGCGCTTGCGTGTCATATGTGCGCCATAACAACCAAAGTTAAAATAGGAGTAACCTTCCGCTTATTTTACAATGGTGTGGAACGTAACGCAATGACTCCCATTATAAACGGATTCCTTTTACGCCAATACCATATACAAAGTGATTTTTTAAACATTCAATTGCAGCAAGCCTAGAAAAAAAGCTATTCCGTCTGCAGTCAGCTGTAATGAGCGTTGAATGACATTTACCTGTATGTCAAACTGTGTGACAGTTCAGGTAGTTAAAAATTTTGGCCCAACAAAATGTGAAAATGAACAAGTATTTAGTTGCAACTGATTTGTAATTTATTAAGGTAAGTAAATTACAGGTTTTTCGTCAAGATTTCTTTCTTTCTGTTACAATTTTCATATTGTCAGATTCTAAAGCTTAATATAGACGGGACAATCCCCAGGCTACTGCAATTGACTTTTTAAAAAATCACTTTGTACGTCGGTTCATTGCGGAACGGAACTGCTGCGTAAGCCGAGGGCTTAATTATGTTAAGTTTTTTATGAAACATGCTAATAATATATTACATATAGTATACATACCATTAAGTATAATCCGATAAATGTTATTTTATATAAGGACAATCAAGCAAATTACATATGACAACCAGTAATGTGCTCTAGCGATCCTTTAAAGGCCCGCGCGAATCTATTGGGAAAGTCTTTGAAAATTTGAGAGCCATTGAAGAAGAAAATTATGTTTAAAAAAAAGTCAAAACAAAATTTCACTTTTCACCAGAAGCCGTCAAATTAGACCAAGCCCTATTAAGGATGAAGAATTACTTCAGTTCGCTCACCGAACCCGTTGATAAACTATTCGTAGCACACCTCTGACGACCATGCTGTCCGAACATCGATGGTATATATCTAGTAAAGGAGGCATCCCCCAATCCTTATTAAATATTAATCAAATAATACAATTAAGGTTTATATACAAAAATAGCTACAAACTATAGCAAACTATGGTTTTCTTTGTTGATAAAAGACTGTATTCTCAAAACTTATATCATTAACCCTTGGTTTGCGACGGTTCCATTTACATCGTCTTACAATAACCATGCGTATCGCCTGTGGTTATAACAAGTAAGTTACAGCAGGAGTAAACCTATATGTATTTTACAGAGGCGTAGAACCTAACTCGATGACTCTTATTAAAACGGATTCATTTTACGCCGATTCGGTATAAGCTAGCTCATTCCGGATCAGGACTGCGGCGTAACCGAGGGCTTAGTTTTGCTATATTTTTTATTAAATAATGCTGATAATGTGTTACACATTCTTTAAAAATCGGTGAGTTCTTTGTTACTAGGCAAAATTCTGCCTAGTAAATCTTCTCTGCAGTAGAAGTGTTTACACTTCCCGGGATTCGGAGCCCACGTTAAGCTGTAGGTCCTCTATGGCTGTGGCACTCTAAACGCGCACCACAGGCATATGAGAGAAGATCGCTATTTGTTAAGATACTAGCCATCCTTCCGGCAAAACACATACATAAAAATTAGTTTTTAATTGCAGAAATAATATATAAACCAAATACCAATTTTCACTAGGAGCCGTTAAATTATGTCTCGCGCAATTGAAAACTAATTATGACTGGGGCTTTTTGTGCCTCCTTTTGCTCATCCAGCCCGTTGAACTATTCACAGCAAATCCACTGATGATAATGGTACCCGAACATCGATGACATATATTCGTTATAATATTAATCTTCAAATTTTTTTTAAATATTAATCAAATAATTCAATAAAGGTTTAGTTTTAAACTAAAATAATTTGTTACAACAAATTAATGCTATTTGTTAAATAAAGTCTGCATTCTCAAAACTTATATCATCTCAGTTTGCTCTCAGTTTGCGACGGTTCTATTTACATCGTCTCACAATAATGCTGCGCGCTTGCGTATTGCGTGTATTGTGTAGCAACTAAGTTATAGCAGGAGTAAATCTACGCGTATTTTTACGACGGTATGAAACCTAACTCGATGACTGCCATTATAAAGGGATTCATGTTACGCCGATTCGGTATAAGCCAGCTTATTGGGATCATTACTGAGGCGTAAACCGAGGGTTTAGTGATGCTGTATTTTATACGAACTAATGATGATGGTATGTTACACATTCATAAAATTGGCGCGTTCCTTCTTAAGATACTTGCCATCCTTCCAGTTAAACAAATACATAAAAACCGAGAATGTTACAGAGAGTGGAATGCAGCATTGCACACTACCGCACTTTGCCAGAATACACTGGTGTCCTACGTCACCAACATGGTTTATAAATACCTCCGACTAATTAAGTTTATATTAAAAATTGGTGGGAAAAGTTTGCGTCACTAAAATAGTACACTGTGTTGCAAATTAATGCCAAAAATTCTTTAAAAAAGAAAATCAATAACGTGTTTCCGGTATATTTGGTGTCCCTAAGTAGCTTCACAACAGCGTGCGCATGCCGCATTCACTCTCTATAACATCCTTGGTTTTCGCCAGGAGCCGTTACATTATACCACACTCCATTATAAACGAAACATTACTGGGGCGTTTTTCTGCCCCGCTTGAGGTTTGAACATCGAAGACACATATTCGGTATACAAAAATCTTCAAATTCTTTTTATACATTAAACATATAATTCAATAAAAATTTATTTTTAAAATAAAAAAAATACGTTTCAACAACAAATTCTCAAAACTTATGTGATTAACCTTCAGTTTGCGACGGTTCCATTTACACCGATTCACAATAAAGCCGCTTGCTTGCATATTGCGCGTTTGGTGTAACAAGTAAGGTACAGCAAGAGTAAACTTATGCGTAGTTAACGACGGCGTAGAACATAACTCAATAACTCCTATCATAAATGAATTGATTCCGATTCGAGGTACTCTAGTTAATTTGGAAACGGGCCTGCGGCGTAATCTGAGAGATACCTACAGTATACAAATAGTTTCTAGTACGACGTTTGTTCAACTGAAAACCACCTATGATCAACTTAGCCTTGAAGACAAATGCAATAATTCAAATGACGTTTGTTCGTGTTAGTAGTGTATGTAAGCAACACAGTAATGAGTTTCTGGCGTTTGAATCTGATTCTGACTTTTAAAACTTTCCATTTTGAAATGGCGTTTGTTGTTGAAAATCCGTCCAAGTTTGATCAGCGTGCGGTCCTACAATTTTTATGCGTTGTGGGTGTGCAGCCGTTGCAGATTCATACGCGAATTCAAGCAGTGTATGGAAATTGATGTATTGCGTACCCAACTGTGAAGAAATGGTGCTGAAAATTTAAGAATGGAAAAGAAGGGACTAAGGATGAACTGCGACCAGGTGCACGGTGTACTGCCTTAACAGAAAACAATATGGCATGTGTGGAAGGTCTTATTAGAGAAAACTGTCGAATTTCAATTAAAGAAATTTCAGAAATTGTTGGTGCGAGTGTAGGATCTGTCAATGGTATTGTTCGTAATCTGGGTTACAGCAAAATTTGTTCGCAATTGGTTTTTCGTCTCTTGTCTAATGAACAAAAGTGCTTGCGAATGGGCTTATCTCTGCAATACCTCACACACTACAGGCAAAATGGTGATGACTTTCTTCTGTCAATAGTTGCTGCTGACGAAATTTGGTGCCATTACTACGAGCCATCTAGTAAGTTATCGTCGATGCAGTGGAAACATTCAAGTTCACCACCACCGCAGAAGTTTAAAGTACAACCTTCTGCAGGCAAGGTGATGAAAACATTTTTTCGACCATGAAGGACCCTTGTTGATAGAGTTTAAAGAACCTGGAGTAAATGTCAATGCAAATCTAGTCAATGAAACATTCAGCAAGCTTCATCAAGCAATAAGACGGAAACGTCCAGGAAAACTTACTCGTGGCGTCAGTTTGCTGCACGACAATGTTAGGCCTCATGTTGCTAATGTGGCCAAAGAAAGAAATAGAGGGTTTTCAGAGCATCCACCCTATAGCCCGGATCTATCCCTAGCGTTTTCAATACTTTAAGACCGCTGGAAAAGGCGTTAAAAGGTCGGCATTTTGAGTCTGACGCAGAAGTACAGATAGCTGTGGAAGACTTCTTCAATTCTATGAGTAGGGTATACGTCGGTTAGTACAACAATGGGATATGTGCCTTAACTATGACGGTAATTATTTGTAATTAAACTGTTGAAAAAATTTTTTATAAAGCAAAGATGAGTTTCAATTGAACACACTTCGTAATTTGCTAGCTAGCCCATTGGTTAAACTTGTTCCAAGATGAACAAATAAACTTCTAATTGTAAACGTTTTTAAAAGATTTCTCATGGATGATTCAAGATTTTTTCAGCTAAACATCTAACATTTAAACTACGACAATCATGAATATCCATGACTGGATTGGGTCTCGAACCCTTTACATACAGCGGCCACTTAGAGCACTGCAAGACCGCAAACCCATGTATATATTCATTGTAGCACCTCCATTATATAATTTGTGCTTCTGTAACTGGTAATTTCCAGTTGTATTGGAAGCAAAAAAATCGGGGAATTCATGAAATCATCCACCAACTGAGAATTGGTTAAACAATAACATTTTTCTATGAAATACAAAATGATCGTAACAATTGCCTAACTTTAGCCAATTCCTGTTTTATGATGTTTACTCTAGTCTCTACGTTCTAGAATTTGGAGATATTGATTTTACGTTTTCAATTTTGAAAGTTTATCCTAAAGCTGGTTCACGACCTGAAAGGAACTACCTAGGGACTCTTGTCCTGCATTTAATTATTTTATATTATATATCCTATTTTATATAAATGCGAAAGCAAGTAAGTTTTGAAATGTATATCAATTCCTAATGTTTATGTCTAACCACAGTTTGCTCTTCCTTTACATCGGATCTGCCCTAGTTATTAATTTATATGGCAAACTCCATAGATGTCAAACCCTAAATTAAATACCATAATTTATACAGTAGATATTTATCTGAAATTAACGTTCTGCCTCATAAACTCTAGTGCACAAACTCATCCTCTCTGAAATACAGGGTGTTAAAGTTTTTATGCTCGATTTCTTTTTTATATTTAGCAAAGAATGATACGTATTACGATATTTGTGGACGACTTGTTCTAATGAGCACACAATATTGTGCAAGTTGTACAAGTTTGTATCTCATTATTCATAAGTGGTGTTGTCATAGGGTAAGGGGCAACCCTTTTATGTACGTTACTCTACTAAATATCGTATTCCAATTTAAGAAAAAAGTACTTTTAAAGTGTAATGAACTGCATTGTTTACTAAATATTAAAACAAAATTCAACACCCTGTATCTTAGAATCGCTAAGGTTGTGACTATAGTATATAGGTAGAAAGTCTTAATTTATCTTGATATATTTACTGTGAGGCCGCCGTGGTCTAGAGGTTAGCGCGTTAGATTTCTACGCTGAAGGTCCTGGGTTCGATTCCCAGTACCGGAACATCGGGTTTTTAATGGCCGTTCTCTCTCGCAATTTAATAGCAAACCAGCGAGG
>JABXWE010013485.1:0-16891 GCA_014611495.1 Limonius californicus
GGAAATGCAGTAAAAGATAAGTGAATGAAGAATAGTCTTTTGTAGTCTTTGATAGTATTTGTAGTCAATAAAATAAAATTAAAATTATAAATAGAAATTAAAACGCAGTCATTGCGTAGCAAATGAATGCAAAACTATATGTGGGGACAGGCATCTGATGGCGCATTTTGGATACAAACGACAAGGGTAAGAAGCACGTAGAAACCTTTGCAAACCGTCGCAACCAAAAACTGAAACTCTTGTTATACGGCCATAAAGGTTCAAATCGAGGATAATGCTCCCAACTGGAGACAACTGGAAAATATTTCTCGGATGCAACAAGAAGTCAAGCATAGCTTCAATCAAGGGACTTGCTCCTGATGGGAATAGGGTGGTCGCGTTTAGTATTTTACTGGCAGGCTGGAAAGCTAATAGGGGGTCAACTGAGGACAATTTAACAAAGGCTAAAGCAAAAAGTTAAAAATATGTCACTTTCAAATTGCAAAGTGGAATATATTAGGGATAATTTAGGTCCAGGAAATTGCAACCTCTAAAAGTAGTAAACGAAGGGTAAAATTTAATCTTAATTATTTTAATTGTTCTAATGTAATTTAAGTTACTGCAATTTATTTCAGTGCGTAGATTCGGGTATGCCAGTCAGGGCAAATCTAGGTCTCGATATCTGTAACTTCTACAACTAAAGGAAAACAATCTGAAACTATAATCTCCCTTAATCTCTTTTAATTTAATTTAAATTAATCTCCCTTAACTAATTTAAAACGTAGATCCGGGTAGGCCAAATTAGAGACCGCAAAAGTCGCGTTTAGTACTATTTTGAGTAGGTAAAACTGAAAAAGGGGCCAACAAAAGATAAGTTAACAACCGAGGTTAAAGCAAAATTCAGAATATGTCACATTTAACAGTAAAGCGGAGTGTATTAGGGACAATTAAGGTCTAGACCAGTGTTTTTCAACCTTTATCATTGAGTGGCACCCCTGATTGAAAAATAAATAACCTTGACACCCTTGGGGGGGGGGGGAGGCTAATGGGCCAGATGAATTTTTTGCGAAAACGAATATTACGCGCAACGCTGGGGTGGGAAGAAAAATTTTAAAAATTGAAAGTTTGAAGTAGCATTTTAATGAAAAAAAATATCGTTTCTACGTGTTCAAAATCAAAATTTAGGTCCATTGAATTTTGTCGAAATACCTACATGTAAAATAATAGTCTCGCTATTGTTTTTTAAATCTAGTTTTATTATCAAATATATCCAATTACACAAAGATGCGTAAATACGTAAATAATAACAATTTTAATTAATGCGTGATCTGAGTTGACCTGAAGCACAATTTTTTTTAAATTCTGAGCGGTGTGTTGGCTATACACACTCTCATTTCTTCTTCGATTGTTTTCAAACGTTCTCTCTTATTATTTTGATGGACGTAAGAGCCGAAAATCCAAATTCACACAAATATGAAGTCGCCAATAGCAATAATATTGTGAGAGCTCTTTTAGCTAATTAGGGATACTCTGGTTTTATGTCTATCCAAAATTCATTAATATTCAATTCCTTATATTTCAGTTTTAAATTGCCATCATTCTTTAAATCAATTAGTGCCTCTTGTGCTTGAAGATTTATCTTTACTTCATTAACGTCCACAATGAATGGATTTCTTATCCAATCGTAATCCTCAACACGTAAAGAAGGAAAGTAGTGACTTACATTATTGAGTAAGATTTGCATATGTTCCGAAATAAGAGGTATTATTTTAACATTTGCCATAGCAGAAAAATGTTTAAACATGCTTACATTCCCTTCTTTTACTTCTCTTAACCATACATTTAATTTTTTCTTGCAAACTCTTTATTCTGTCAGTTGAAGACAGAATATTTTCTTCTTTGCCTTGCATATTTGTATTTACCGTATTCAATATTTCAAATATGTCTAACAAGTATGCTAATTTGCCGCACCAATCACGACTAGCAAGCATGCAAAAAAATTCTTCTTTATCTTCCGTATTAAAAAATAAATTCATTTCATTTCTCAATTGAATTACGCGAGTTAACACTTTTCCACGTGATAGTCATCTGGATTCTGTGTACAGCAACAGATTAACATATTTTGCCCCAACCCCTTCACACAAAGCCGCAAATAGGCGTGATTTAAGTGGTTTGCTTCTTATGAAGTTTACCATCTTTACTATTGCATCCAGTACAAATTTTAAGTCGCTGTTTAGGGTTTTTCCTATAAGCACTTCACGGTGAAGAAAACAATGTGATTGTTATAATATTAATGTTACGTTCTTTAACCAAGGCAATAAACCCCTTTATCGAACCGATCATGGAAGGCGCACCATCTGTACAAATTCCGATACATGATTCCCACTTTAACTCATGCATTTCTAGATAGCAATTTACTGTATAAAATATATTTCGGCCTGTAATAGGTTTCTCAAGTTCCTTACAACACAAAAATTCATTCACTATTTTTTCATTGTGGATAAATCGAATGAAAACAAGAAGTTGGGCTATAATGGCTATATCTGTTGACTCATCGACTTGAATATTGTAAACATATCGCTTTTTTAATGGCAGCAATTACATTTTCTTTTTTATCTCTTGACATATCTGTAATTCGTCTGCTGATTGTATTATCGGAAAGAGGAATTTTTTAACTTCATTTTCTGCATCAGTTCCGAACATTTTCTTCACTATAGCAATACAGGACGGCAAAATTACTTTTACTGCTTCAGTATGCGGTTTCATATATTTCGCAATTATTTCGGCAACTAAATAACTAGCTTCCTGGGCTTTATCAGATATTTTTACCATTTTTGTAAAAGTTGCGGATTGTTTTTCTTGGGAATTTAAACATCTTTCAAAATACTTAAGATCTAGATTTGTCCGAATGATGTACGTGCTTCTTAAATAAAGGTCTTTTTAATTTACTGGGTGCCATTGTTTCGTTAGCCAGCGTATCACCACAAACTACACATTTCGGCTTTGGAAAGTCCTTATGCCCGCACAATGTGAATCCCAAATTTAAATAACTGTCTAAATATATGCGCAGCTTCTTCTTAGCATTTGGAACAGCGTGGTTTGAAGATTGTGAAGATGGAGCAGTTACCTCTCCACCTGACGTTTTCCTATTCTCACTCAAGCAGTCATCCCGATTTAAACTTTTCTCACACTCATCTGTAGAATCCTTACGTTGTTTTTTCTTAATGAGAAATTTGTCCATTCCTAAAAATAAGTAAATAAATAAATATTATTTTGGGCCCAAGAGTACCTAATATAAGGTACCCGCCTTTTTTGGTTGATGATCAATCACTTAGGGGTAAATCTCCCAGACCTATTTAGCAAGACCGGAGACAGTAAACCAGAGAATAACTAAAGCACATCAAGCCACACATATGATTCTTCCTCTCCTACAACAACATAAACTACCAAACGGAATAAAGAAGATAATATACAACTCCATTATAGCCACAACTGCTCTACACAGATTGAAAACCACCGCAATCACGAAAGCCAACAGAATGGCGCTTCGAAGGATGGAAAAGAAAATACTCAAACTATTTCAACTAACCACAGGGGAAGAAAACATGTCGACGGCACAAGAAATTCTAGAAGGGAAAACAATAACGAAACGGCTCACTACACAAGACCTTAGCACGGGACCCCCAATGCAAAATGGGGCCGCTTAAACAGCCGTCGGGTGACTATACATCATCTGAGCAGGAAGCTTTAAGCTACTAGTGACCCACTTTCCTGGGGCATCAGCAACACCCAACATACAACAGAGTGGGAACAATATCACTCATATAACCCGTGGGGACTGGCATAAGGCCAACGCAATAGTCACACATGAAAAAGTGAATTGGGCGATCAATTGTTTTGCTCCCTTCAAAGCAGCTGGGGACGATGGAATCTTTCCGGTTTTCAAACAAACAAATCCACACAAGATGCGATAGCTCTACTAATAAGTGAAATACAAGCAGCACTAGATGACAGCAAACCAAATCTGGCGATCTTCGTCGATCTAGCTAAAGCATTTGATACTGTCAACCACAAACAACTCCTAGAATGTCTTGACAACATAGGAATACGTGGAATAGCAAATAAACTATTTGAAACATATTTGAAAAATAGACCACAATACGTGAAAATCAGCAACGTCATAAGCAGCAAAACTGAGGTGGAGTACGGAGTACCTCAAGGAACTGTGCTAGGACCAATACTGTTCACAATTTACGTAAACGAATTATTTGAGTTACCAACAAGTGGAAAAATCATAGCGTTTGCTGACGACACGGCCATATTATACAAAGACAACACATGGGGAAATCTAAAACAAAAAGTAGAAACGGACTTCCTACTGCTTAAAAACTGGTTTGATCATAAACTGTTAACAATCAATTTTAGTAAAACAAAATATATGCCCTTCACATGTCGAAATCAGAATACTCCAATATATAATACTCTAACTATCAACAGTCACAACAATACCAAAATAGAAATCAACCAAACAGAAAAAATAAAGTACCTAGGTATACATATAGATTCAAATTTAAGATGGAAAAATCAAGTGGAAGATCTAATAAACAAATTACGACAAGTTCTTTTTAATTTTAGAAATTTAAAGCATATACTCCAAATAGAAAATTTAAAAACAGTGTATCATGCACTAGTAGAATCCCTGCTTCGCTATGGTATAATAGGATGGGGCTCTGTAGCGAGAACACACTTACAGAAACTGGAAGTCATACAAAAACGCTTCATAAAAATCATGCTTGATAAGAGTAATAATTACCCACCACTCTTTTATACTCAGAATCAAAAATACCCTGTTTACATGTAATGTACTTCCAAAGTATAATAACTCGACAATATAAAAATAAAAGTGAGTTAAAAAGAATAGAACATCCACATAATACCCGACACAAAATGAAGAAAAATAGTGAAATAATTAGGGTAGACAAAAAAATAGGACAGAAATGCATTAAGTTCTTAGGGCCGAGACTATTCAATATAATACCACAAGAAATAAGAGAAATTAAAACATTAAGTAAATTTAAGAATAAAGTAAAAAGTTGGATAAGAGAAGGTAGGCAGCTTATTGTTACAACGATTGAAACGTTCCTATAAAAAAAGTTTAGATTTATTAATATAATTATACTATTTTATTTAGGTTGTAGTCTTACTGTTCTTATCCTTTTCACTTTACTTTACCATTTAGATGTGTAGTGCAATAAAATAAACTGTGCAATTAAATAAACAATTTTAGTTGATAAGACTGATTAGATTAAGTATAACAATTAAGAGAAATGTTACTTTAGACTTAGTTACAATCCAACAGCTCACGCACAAGCACAGCTTCTGTGAGTTTTTTTTGCGTTAGCAATACTAGTTTATTTAAAACATTACCGACTAGGACAAAATAATCTAATGATCTGCCAATTGTAAAATGTTGTTACAAAACAAATAAGTTGTATAAATGTTGTTTTTTTAATGTTTGAATAAACCTTATTATTATTATTACTTCTCAGTGAAGGGCTGCAGTCTCTCATCGATACTCTCTGCAAATTATACAGAGCTAGCTTGGCTCTAGGCTACATTCCAATGGCCTGGAGGGTATCCAAGATAGTATTCTTACCAAAACCGGCGCGCGTCTCGTACGCAGAGCCAAAAGCCTTCAGACCCATCAGCTTAACATCATTTCTATTGAAAGGATTAGATAAGCTGGTAGACAGACACTTAAGGGACGGACTGCTAGTAAACAACCCGCTGCATCCGAACCAACATGCATATCAACCAGGAAAATCTGTGGAAGCAGCACTTCATGATGTAGTGTACAGGATTGAGAAGGCGCTGCTCCTCAAAGAGATAGCCCTCGGAATCTTTTTAGACATAGAGGGGGTGTTTGAAAATGCCTCCTACAACTGCGCTGCGGCAACGGAGAGGGGGTTTGACAACACGATCAGAAAGTGAATCAAAAACCTGCTCCAGTCGCGAACCATCAAGGTCACCATCCACGATGGAAGTAAGACAACCTATGCTACCAGAGGGTGCCCGCAGGGGGGAGTACTCTCTCCCCTGCTGTGGAACTTGGTAGTAAACAGCTTGATCACTGACCTAAACAATCAAGGTCTTTATACTCAAGGTTACGCGGATGATGTAGTAATCTTGGCCACTGGGAGATTCCACGGGACAGTCCTAGAGATTGCTCAACATGGACTGAATACCGTAGAACGCTGGTGCAGAGAGCATTCGCTGACGGTCAACCCAACGAAGACCAAAGCAGTGCTCTTTACCAAAAGAAGGAACCTTCAAGAAAGGGTCCTTACCTTATACAACACTCCCCTAACCTGGGACTCCAAAGTAAAATATCTGGGCGTCATACTTGACCAGAGACTTACTTGGAGACACCATGTAGAGGAAAGAGCAAGGAAGGCAACTGCAACCTTTTGGATTTGCAGACGTGCCTTTGGCACAACCTGGGGGTTCAAACCAAAGGTAGTACACTGGATGTACTTAACCATGGTAAGACCCATCATCACGTATGCAGCGCTTATCTGGTGGAAAGGCGCAGATACACAAAGACTGGGAACAATCCTCAATCGAGTGCAGCTTTTGGCGTGTGTGAGCATTACGAGTGCACTAAGAACAACACCAACAGCTGCTCTCGAGGCGCTAATAGGGCTCCCAGCACTGCCAATGGCAGTGAAGTCGGAGGCACTGCTAGCGGCCTGGAGACTAAAGCAATTAAACTTATGGACGTGGGCTATAACATGGGGCATTGCGGGATACTATCCAGTGCACCAGAGATCTGCTGCATGGGGGTAGACCGCATGGTACCAAGATATACATTCGACAGAAACTTCGAAATCAACATTCCCACCAAAGAGGAATGGACAGAAAATTCCCAGGATCTACTTGCCAATACGGGACTAATCTGGTTTACAGATGGATCCAAAATGGCAGGCGGAACTGGAGCAGGCATATTTGGACAGTCCCCAAGAGTAGAACTATCTACACCATTGGGGACTCATACGTCAGTGTTTCAGGCGGAGGTAGTAGCTATCTCCGAATGCGCTGATGAATGTACTCGTAGGGCATACCAAAATTTGCCCATCGCGATATACTCAGACAGCCAAGCGGCTCTTAAATCGCTCAGCAATCCTAAGAAAACCTCGCGGTTGGTATTAGAATGCTGGGAAAAACTACAGGCGATGGTGCAGCGTAACGTCAGATTGACGCTGTGTTGGATACCGGGACACAGTGGGTTTGAGGGTAACGAACACGCTGATCGGCTGGCCCGGATGGGCCCGGTGAGCGTACCTCAAAGCTCGATTAAGGCCACTATACAGGACAGACTGAGACATCAGCATGTCCAAAGGTGGAAACAACAACCGTTTAGGCAAGCGAGACTTCTCATAGAAGGACCAGCCCAAAAGCAAACAGACTTTCTACTAAATCTGGGGAGGAAAGACATCAAGGCCATAGTAGGCCTCTTAACAGGCCATGGCCATCTGAACAAACACCTAACCACATTGGGAATCAGAAACGATGCCCTCTGTCGGAAGTGTAAAACAGAAGAAGAAACCTCTATTCATGTACTCTGTCGGTGTGCAGCGCTTGCCACTCTCAGATTCAGGGTCTTTGGGGTCTGGTTTCCAGAACCTGAGGACATTCGAAGAGCCCCACTGAGACAGATCCTGGCCTTCATCAAAAGGTCGGATCTGCTCTAATGAGGGACGCAACAGACAGGATGCACAATGGATCAAAAGGTCTGAGTGCTGCACATCTGGGCCCTGTCAATTTAGAAACAGAAATAGAACATTCATGGCGGGATTACAAGGTACATCAATGTCGGAGTTTCGTGGAGGGTACATCGTCACCTCTTAGAATTTTGCTGAGTTGAGGAAGAATTGGCTTAGTTTTAACAAATGCTATTAATACGTTTTAATCATTTTCACTGTCACTGCTTGTTAAATATATATCCTGCGGTAGTTGTCGTTTTAGCCTCGTATGAATATGTTTACGTCCTAGTTGATATAGATCGGCACTTTCGCAGCATTGTATATTGGCATGGAAGTTGATGGTTACTTTTTTTATGTATTCTTCAATTGTGTCCATTTTCAACTCTCGGTGAAGTTGGTTGTTTGAAATAAACCAGGGTGCATCAAACACTATCCTAAGCACTTTGTTCTGGAGTACTTGGATTTTATGAAGGATTGACTTGGATGAGTTCCCCCATACCATGCTTGCATACATCACCAAGGGTCGAATTAAGGATTTATAAAGAATAAAGGTACAGGCCGTTTTGAGGTTTTATTTTCTATTGATGATGAGATACAACTGCTTTAACCGGGCTTAACCGGGTTTTAATTTCTGGAGAATATGGTAATTCCAGGATAATCGGGTGCCAAGGTGAACTCCGAGATATTTTGCAGCTTCTTCTTTTGATTTCCATTGTACGGGAGTTCCATTTGCCATCATCGAAGGAGAGTTGTGAATTTTTCTCAGCGTGAAGATTTTCGCTACACATTTACTGTTATTAATTTTGAGATTCCATTATTTAAACCATTTGCAAATTGTGTTGGTAGCTATCTGGAGCTGACTTATGGCTTCGGTTAGATTTTCCTCTTATGCCAAAAGAGCTGTGTCGTCCGCAAACATCGCTAGGTTTACTTTAGTTGGTGGAACATCGTGCATGTAGACATTGAATAGGATAGGTCCTAGAATACTACCTTGAGGTACGCCCGCTCGGATTTTCTTAGTCTCGGAAATTTCGTCGTGGATTTTAACAGCGAAGCTACGGTTGTCAAGGAAGGAGAATAATGTTGCTTTCAAGTATTCAGGTAAGTCGAGTCGTAGAAGTTTATATTTAAGCCCGTGGATCCACAGTCGGTCAAGCGCTTGAGAGATATCGAGGAACATCGCCGTTGTGTATTTCTTTCGTTCGAACCCTTCTTCGATGAGGTCTGTGATTCTTTGGAGTTGATGGCAGGTGGAATGGCCGCGTCTGAATCCGAATTGGAATGATGGTATAATGTTTAAATTTGCAACTTGGTCTTTTAGTCTTATCAATATTATTTTTTCTAATAATTTAGATAGTGCTGACAAAAGGCTGATAGGTCTGTAGCTCGAGATGTCATTCTTGCACTTTCCTGGTTTGGGAAACATGAGTACGTGGGCATATTTCCACTTAATTGGGAAGTAGCCCAACCGTAAGCACGCATTGAATAGGCTTGCGAGGTATGCTAGGAATTTTCGAGGTAAGAATCTGAGTATCCTATTTGATATTCCATCCGGGCCAGGAGATTTTTTGGTTGGTAGGAATCTAATGATTTCAGACAGTTCGTTTGGAATAGTAGGTGCAATGTTTTTGTGTGGAATTGGAAGATGGGTTTCTGTGTAGTTTATTACATATGTCCTGTCAGTGATCAAATAAAATGCGAACGAAAGGGGTATTTAACGAATGTTTTATTTAACAGAAACAGTCATAGATATAAGGTACAAAGGCACACACAGAAGTATATATATGTGTACAGAGTTCATATGCGAGCCGCGGCGCGTCGCGACGCTCCTCGGACCGCGAACCTTCTGGGGTCGTCGGTGGCTACGGTGTAGGGGTCGTCGGTGGCTACGGTGTAGGGGTCGACACCGTGGTAGCGTCGTGGTGGGTCGGCGAGTGGCAGCGGGGTCGTCCACTCGAGAGCTTCCTGGAGTGGCTTCCTGTCGTTGTTTGCTGGCCGGGACGTCGTGTGGCTCGGCTTCTTCGGGGTAGTGAACCGTAATGCCTTCCGCGGGGAACGGGATTTGGACAGGCGGTTGCACCGTGGAGACGCGACCTTCTCCGGGGTCGGCAGGAGTGGTGACACGAGCGGTGGAACGGGTGACCGCTTTAGGAACCGTCGCAGCACGTTCCGCCCGTGCTTCCTCTGGCGTCGTGGAGTCGTCTCGGCTGGGAGCGGTGGCGTCGGCGTCTCGTCGAGGCTCCGCCTGGAGGGTGTGGCTTCCGCGCTTTACTTGTAGGCCGGCTATCGATAGTTGCGTTCGTGCACCGGGCGAGCGAAGGTTGTAAGGTGGTGCGGGCCACCACACATAGTTTGCGAACGTTGGTGTGCTGTAGTTTAAGGGAGTAAATGTAGCTTCCAGATGATTTGCGAAACCTGCGCATTTTTCTTCATCTGTCACAAGGGTTTCGTTGTTAGCGTTGATTGTTGGAAGTTCTTGCGGCGTTCGTAATATTTTTCTGGTAGTTTTCCACATTCCTGGATCTCCTGGTTCAAAGGTACTAATATAGTGCTGATATGAATTTATTCTAGTTGCATCCAGTTCCCTTTTAATTTTACGTGATAGGTTGATCACTACAGCTTTGCTTGCAGGGTTTCTCGTGCGTTGCCACACACGGCGCGCCATGTGCAAACTGTAACCTTAGAACAATAGCTAGATGTGAAATATGAACAATGTGAAACTTTGATACCAGAGTTGTTAGGCTCAAATGCATAATCGCATAACGGTCTCGGTTACATACTCAAAAACCCCGCATTGATGCGTAGCTTACTGACTACCTGGTTTTGCAGCAGCGGTGTCTTGCGGTATGCATTGCAGACATGCTAACGTTGTGCAATACCCCACCCTATCCATTAAATTCCTACACACCTACTGGCATGGGGTGAGCCTGGCGTAATCCAGGATCGGCCCTCGAGGCAACTCCATGTCAAATGATGAGGATGAACTATTAAAGAGGAAAAGGAATGACGATTTCTTTGATACAAGCTTCGAAAAGTCTAAGGAAATAAAAATATCACAAATCGATATTTCTAAGCGCCCTAAGGTTCTGGGTGAAAATCCCGAAACAAAAATCCCGAATCAAAAATCTCGAAAGACAAAATCCCGAAAAGAAAAATCCCGAACGACAAAAATCTCGAATCAAAAATCTCGAAAGACAAAATCCCGAAAACAAAAAGCTCGAATGACAAAAATCTCGAATAATCCAGATTGCGTAGTTATTAAGTTGTATACATATTATACAACGTGATTCATGTCAGAATACGCGCCTACAAGGTCAACAGGAAGCAACGCCACCTACATTTCCAAGTTTGCGCCGATTTCTAATATCTCTGATATGATTCTATTTAATTTTTATTTAAAAGTTACTATTTTATTTTTATTCTATTTAATTATAAATGTATACATTGGACATACGCTGTGGAAAAATTATACATTTAAGTATAAATTGTGGGCAATTCCTCTTAAAAAATCTACACTGTTGGTGTCAGCTTATCGAGCAACACAATTGCAGCCGGACTGTCACATCCCTGTAATGTTTCTTTTGTGTCAATACATTTCTTTCCTGAATGTGCTGTTCAATTGTGATCTCATTTAGCTGCTGTTCCTTTTTTAAGCAGTCTATCAATTTCCAAATGTTTGGATGGTTAGCTGCAACCACTTCGTTAAACCGCCTATGCCATCCTTCAACGCAATTGTTTGTTCGTGGTAAATTTTCTTGCACTGCGTTAAGACAGTTCCACAAATCATGTTGGAAAAGTGGTCGCCTACGACCGCGTCTTTGAGCTCAACCTATCCTTTAAACCCTACAATTCTTTCTCTGAAACCTATATCTATGATTGGAAACGAATACTTACAATTCGAGATTTTTGTCATTCGAGCTTTTTGTTTTCGGGATTTTGTCTTTCGAGATTTTTGTCATTCGAGATTTTTGTCATTCGGGATTTTTGTTTTCGGGATTTTGTCTTTCGACATTTTTGATTCGGGATTTTTGTTTCGGAATTTTCACCGGACACCGCGCCATAAGCGGGAATACGCTTGCCTTACAAATAATGACACTAGAAAAAAATATAGAATTTTGTTTTATGAAGTACTGGACCACATTGTAATGGAAATGGTAGTAAGGTTTCAAGACTGCGATAAGTTACAATTCATGTCTTTGGCTGATACTACGCAGTTCGAACAATATGATTCGTGTTCTCCGTCTAAAGCATTTGAAAGTTTAGGTGAATTTTATGGCAAAATATTTACAAAAAGTTAGCGTCTTAAAAACGAATTAAATCTTCTTTATGCCGATGAAAGTTACCGCAATCTACAGACCCAAGAATTACTAGAAGATCTCAAGGAGAACAAAGAAATTTTTACCGAAGGCTACAAATTGTTTTGTCTCATATTAACTATTCCGTCGACAAGTGCATCAGTGGAAAGAAGTTTTTCTTGTCTTAAACGAATAAAAACGTACTTAAGAAATGTAGTATCTCAGTATAAGCTTTCTTCTTTGGAAAATATTTCAATTCAAAAAGAACTCTTATTAGAATTAATAAAAAAACCAATCATTTTACGAAGACATAATAAATAATTTTACGGTATTAAAGGACAGAAGGATAGACTTGGTCTACAAAAACTAGGTAAGTTGACATTGAATTATATTTTTTCTATTTGTTATTATTAGGGTTATTATAATAGCACTTCCCCTATTTTATTATCCGCGAGCCGCGACTGTAGTAAATACGTATTTACTTACAAATATTTGCATAAATTCAGAATGAGGTATGGGGCAACAGGTGCGTTTGTCCCAACAGATTTTATATGCTGGCGGAACAATACCTTTAAATTACCTTCTTTAACCAGTTTTTTTTTCTTGGATCCCTTTTTTGTCCCGGTTATGACATCCCAAACCTGGCAACCCGAGACAAGGAGACAAATGAAAAACTGAAAAACAGGAAGAATTTTTAATATCATGATAAAACCTTTGAAGGAAGAAAGGCATTACCAAAGAAAATAAAAACGGAAGTAGTCAAGAAGGTAGTAAGACCAACAATAATGTTTAGTAGTGAGACATGAACACTATCAGAAACACATAAAACACCAATAAATGCGATGGAAATGCACTTTTTGAGTAAAATAAAGGGTAAAACGACAAAAGATAGAATAAAGAATGAGAGATTTATGTAGCAACTAAAGATTAAATCCATAAACGATAAAATAGAGAAAGGACAGCTGCGACGGGTTAGATATGTGCTTACAAGAATGTACGAAACAAAAGCGTAAGGAAAAACATAAGGGGAAGACCAAGAAGAACATGGAAAGACATATCAAAGCAGTAGTAGTGAAAACCGGCATTCCATGGGATGCAATCAAGGAATTAACAAAAGATAGGAATAGTTGGAGAGTAAAATATGAAGCAGAAGAATAATCTGAACTTCACATGCCTTAGGCCTGTATGACACAGAACAGTATTTTGTACAAAATTTTGTCTGTAAGCATGCGCAAATAGATGCAAATGATGTCATCTGTGAGAAAACTATTAAAATAGTTACATGACTGTTGATCAAGTAGAATTCTAACAAGATTTTATAATATTAGGTTAATGCATAAGTTCGTAGCGCTTTTATATATTTATTTTACATGAACGCACGACAAAGCAAACAAGCTGCAGCAATAAAGACAGCGAGCGAGATAAGAGAAAGTGCGTGGAGTGTCGGCATGCGAGGTAAACATGTTCTTCTTGGCCCTCTGTGATTGTTAATAAACACTAAAAATTGCTTGTTTGCGCATCGATACGTCGCCGATTTTATACAAAATTCTGTAGATTTTAGAACATAATCTACAGAACTTTGTACAAAATTCTGTGCCGTGTCATACAGGCCTTACACCTTAAGGTAAAAAGGCACAGGATTAAGCATGGGAAAGTTAATGTGAAATCTATTGTCCATTTTTATGAACAAGCAATGTACCCCTTAATAATTGTACATCAACACTTTTATTTGATAAAACTCCTAGCAAGTTATATGGGCCAGTAGCGTCAGGTAATGAAAATTTGACCGGTGTGTCGATAAATTATTTTACTGTTTGAAATGTAGTTGCAGTAGAACATTGATACTGGGTTAAATCAGTATTTTATTTTTTTAGTATTACAATTTAATCTAGTTGCAACATGCCAAATATGAACTTAATTTGAAATTTAAAACAATTATGTAATTTTTCCGAGACTAAAGAATTTATTAGAAATAGAATTCTGTGGCTGAAAGAATCCAAATCATGTAAAACTATTAGAACAGGTCTGTTTCAAGATCTTGGATTTTGTTACAGGTATACTGCAAAAAAGAAACTATTTACAGCACCTCAAGGGATTGTTTTCCATGAATACTGAAATATGAAGATTCAGGGAAAAAGAAAACAACGAGATACATAAAAGACATTGTATTAAGAAAATACACCATACAAAATTTTTATTACTACACATGAATAAACAGATCCTTTTATACTTTTCATAAAGTATTTTAAATGTTTAATAATACAATAGCCTGAAACTATAATTTTAGTATTCTGAAAATTGTCATTCAGAATGTACAAGAAACAAAAATAAGTTCCTTTATAATTTTATTCACCTCTCAGTGCAGGCTGTTACAGTATTTAATTCAAGTTAACATCTTTCACGTGTATAGTTTAAAAATTTCGCAGTGCAATACGTAACAAGTTGAATATTGTTCTTAATACTCAAATTATACAATGTCCCAGTAAAATAACTAAACATTACTTGTAAATTGAGCAACGTTATGCACAAACATATTGCAAAAACATGAATATCACGTTCTTAAAAAATTATAAGTAAGTGGAATAATAACAAATGCAAAAAATCTACCAAGCTAAACGCACAGTGTCATAAAAACACTATCTGAAGTGCTGAACAAGTAGCACCTAACTATATAAACTTGTACTAGTATTAAGGTAAAAAAATAAGTCATATTAAAGTTGGAACATATAACCAGTGTTTACATATAAAATAGCACTCGTTTGCTCCACCAGTACAGGTCAAAAAACTGTTTGCATAAAACGCATGCAAGAGATTTTAAACTTAAGTTTCCAGCATCAACCAAATCACTGGCCCAAAAATATATAAACGAGAACAATAATATAGTATTATTTTATAATAATATTATCTATTTTATTCGTATAAACCGGGGAAATCAATCCAAATGCTCTGAAACAAACTCTTTTATTATTTTACTGTAGAAATTAAAATGCTAATAACTTACTCAATTGTTCGTTAATAGTGTTCATGCACTTTTGGCGTTGATCATTATGGCCATGGCGTATTTGGTCTCCGGCCATAAGATCATGTGCATATTTCATTATCGATTGTTTATTGTGCTTTCCACATACAGTCATCTACAGGAAAAAAATTACATAGGTTATAAATATGTAACATAAACGTTCAACCTAACTTTAATCTTGTACAAAAACAAGTTAGTTTAATCTTTACACCACATGCATACATATATCTTAGTGATTTTTGAAAATAACCTCAAAATATGACAGAAAATATGGCTAAAAGTTACATTTTCAAGTAATCCTGCAGTTGCTAGCATTTTTCTTTATAGTCGTACAATGAAGTATTTCAGCAGTTTCCAAGGCCAAACCAAACTCAAATATTTAATTGCATGCATCATGAAAATGTTACTGCATACAGTAGGAAATATTTACATGTGAATTATGTGTACCACAAGATTTTCATCCCATATATACGTTATTATGTTCAAAAATAAGAAAGATATTGGCCGGGAAGGTAATGTTTGAGCCACCTTGTATACTACCACTTTTTTTAAGACAAACTTAAATTATCGGAAAATCCTATTAATTTAATATTACCTACCATGTTATAAAATTAAACAATATAGAGTTTGTAAAAATAATGCACATCAAAGACTTAATATTAACTTATTAAACAATTATTAGTACAAGTAGATAAGGTATCAAATTTTCACTAAAATGAAGGTGCCTGACCCAAATAAATAAGAATTTTAAACGAACATTGTAAACATACAAACATGTGTAGAAAACTACGAACAATAAATTAAAATCTACATGTGAATGGAATTCACTGATAAACAAATCTTAAAAGTTTAAACAGTTTTCAAACTAACGAAAGACAAAAGGGTCCAAGTTTGACCATATTTACATACTTTTTTACTTGCATAAGTTAAATCTTGATTCAATTCAGTAATAATGTTCAAGCAGTTACAGTAATCATTTTTCTTAAGATTGCAACTTAAAAACGATTTTTACAATTATGAAGTCATTACAATCAAACCTATAAAGAATGGAAACAATGTGGTTGGCAAAATATAATTGATTATTGGAACTGCCTAAAGTTATATTAAACTACTCAAAAATGAATCAGGATATTGCAGTGTAAGACACTTAAAGGTTCATTCAGACCGGCGGACGCGGAGCGGATTCGAAACCGCGGCGGTACCGCTCACAAATCGCTCTGCGTACATATTAATGGGATGATTCAAAGTGCGCTACGGAGCGATAAAGATCTATTCAGACCGGCGGACGCGGAGCGGAAGCGGAGCGTGAGCGGTTTGGTAGCGGAGCGGAGCGTTGGCGGATTTTAGATTGATAGGCATTCATACCGAAAGCGGTAGTTCGACGACGAGGTTGGTTTGATACGACATTCAACTTATAAGTTAAATAGTTAAAACAATATTTATTAAAAGGTTTCTGATGATGTTCTCAAGCAGTTCAGACAGCTCCGATGAAGAGTTATTAGACGTATTAGTGGTGATAGCCTCCGAGAATGGTACCACCAAAAAACGAAAACGCCTACGAATACATGATATTCCGTCCACGAGATACGTAGATGGAGAGTTTCACATACTATTTAAAGAACTTCTAAAAGAGGACTCCAAATTTTTTGAATATTTTCGTATGCCGGTAGATAAATTCTATGAACTGTTAAACTTATTAAGAGATCATATACGAAAAAATGATACAAATTATCAAAAATCTGTAACTCCTGAAGAGAGACTTGCTGTAACCTTGAGGTACGTATTTTGTAAAATAATAGCAACCGAAAAGTATAAAACTCAAATAGTAATTTTTA
>JABXWE010013486.1:0-52286 GCA_014611495.1 Limonius californicus
TTCTTGATTGTTGTTAAGCACACGTAAAAACCACTGACAAAAACGTAGCCTTTCAGGAAGATCATGTGGCAATAGCTCATGAACTGCAGTTAAACGATAAGGATACAAGTGGGCATTTTTACGTAAAATTGTATGGCAAGTTCCTACAGAGAGGTTTACTTGCTGCGACAAATGACGAACAGAAGTATGGGGCTCGTTCTGCATAATCTCAGTCACTTCTGCAACGGCTTCATCTGTACGCTTTTTTGGTCGCCCACCCCCTTTCGATACAACACAGCCACTCTCACGGAACCGGGCTACACATCTTTTCAAGGTTTCTGCAAACTGCTGATGCACAAAAACCACATTTGGAAATTCATCACGGAATTCTGCAGTGCAGTTCTCTACTGAATAAGTCCAAAGTCCGTCTACTTTTGTTGCATTGCGGAAATAACTTTCAACTATGAAAATTTTTTGTTCTAACGAAAACACCATTTTGTAATGCGCAAATTCTACCTACAAGAAATAATTTTTAGTACATAATGCGATTTTGGAACTAATTACTTACAGGAGAGACAAGTAATCAACTGTCAAATAACAATTATTTAGATAACCTCAAAACATCAGGTGTTTGCGGCTCGGCAGCTGGTTATGAAGCGACATACATTTACCGACGCATAACTGATGCACAGCCTACTATAAACGTGGGAGTTTTTGAACACGGTTTACATATGAAAAGTTCACAAGTGTTTAAAGGCGTCTTGGCTTGTGCCAGTTGATTAAGTTGAATGTTTTTGACATTAACTAACTTAGTCAGTGTATTCATAAGAAGTGATTTTTTATGATAACACAATAAACACAAGATTACAACTACTATAATTATTACAATAATTAAAACTAAGGCAATAGTTGACATGATTGAGTACGGTTGATTTACATCATCAGGTTCCAATAAATTTTGCTCTTTCTGGATTAATGCTTGATTGTTAACAATGTTTCTTGTATTAACACGTTGAGTGCCGTAATGGTAATTCAACTTGACGGTCCCTAATGGCCAAACTTTTTTTTTGTGGTTTTCCCTTCCATTGCTTGCCTAATCCCTAGTGATGTTGGTCCCTAAGTCCAAAAATTAAAATTCAGCTTATTTTTGAATTTTTTGTGTGGTGCACGCGTGTGTGCACCACGGCCATTAAGTCAAAACTCACCACAGTAGCCGTGGTGCGCATGCTTTGTGTACACAATTTAACCACTGTTTGACATCACCACGCCTGACATGTGCTTTGCAGGTTATGATATGAGATTCTGTGAATAAGTGAAGCTGTGTTAGTGACATTTGTGCAAGATTTTTTTTTCTTCGTATGCAAATATGTCGTACGAAAAAGAACAAGGACGATTAGCAAAACTTTGGGCTGAAGTATTATCTGATGAGTCACTTGATGAATCTGTTAGCGCTTCTGATTATGAACCGAGTTCTAACAGCTACAGTGAAGAGGATGTTGGGCCAATAGCAAAAAAAAAACGAATGAAAAAGTCATCAAAATATGAAAAACGCCCCTTGAAATTTACACAATTATCGGACAACGGCCCCCCCAGCCTTCAACGTCTACTGCAGGTGAAGCATCGACTACTTTATCGCATATCCAAGTACCCATACAAATGAGGAATTCGGTAGAATCTGTTATACAGCAAGTAGTAGATGAGTATGTGGCGAATTCGGATGCTAGTACTTCAGAATCAGAACATGAAGAACGCGAAATACAACTCAAGTGGGGTCCAGTTACTGGTAATTACCAAAAGCATTTTACATTTTCAGAACCCAGACCTGGAATTATAACAGAATTATACGATAGTTATCAAAAAACACCGTATGAGTTCTACAAACTTATTATAAACGATGAAATTATTAAGTTATTTATTGAGGAAACAAATCGTTACGCTAAACAGGAAAAGGAGCGACTAGATCAGGGAGCAAAGAAAAAGCCTAAGGCGCGGATTAATCAGTGGAAAGACACGAATCAAGAAGAAATGGAGGTATTTTTGGGGACTCTCATGTGGATGGGTTTGTGTCAGTTTCCATCGGTATCATCCTACTGGTCAAAAAATTTTCTATACACCAACAACGTCGCCCAGCATTTAAGTCGTAATCGTTTCCAGCTACTTTTAAAAACATGGCACTTTCGTGATAATGAGGCACCTATTGAACCAGGTGATAGATTGTTTAAAATCAGTCCACTAATTACCAAACTACAGGAAAACTTCAAGAAACCTATAATACCAGGTGAATTTCTTTGTATTGACGAAACATTAGTCCCGTTCAAAGGGAGACTAATATTCAAACAATACATCGCTAACAAACGGCACAAATTTGGGATCAAATTATTCAAGTTATGTTTAGAAGGGGGATATCTTTAAGACCTGAAAGTGTATTGCAGACAAGAACAACACGAAAATCAAGACCTTACTGTTCCCTCTAAAGTAGTGTTAGAACTTGCTAAAAACCTACTCGGCAAAGGAAGAACAATCTGCGTTGATAATTATTATACATCAGTGGAACTAGCACATGAACTAATAAGTAATGAGAAATATATAGTAGGCACTTTGCGGAGCAACCGGAAGAATAATCCCAAAAATGTTACTGAGGTGAAACTGAGAAGAGGAGAACATATAACGGAAGAAAGTAATACTGGAATATACGTGGAAAAATGGAAGGATAAACGTGATGTCCTGACGTTGAATACAAAATATATTCCGGAAATGGTAACAGTCAGAAAGCGAACAGGCGACATCGAAAAACCAAAAACTATAATACAGTATAACAAGCACAAAAGCTACATCGATATATCAGGTGAGACTTTCAGCATTCATCATTCGATCCTATAAGTTTTGTTGTTTTAGACCAAATGAAGTCATATAATTCATCGTTGAGGCGCGGAGTAAAATGGTATAGAAAGCTTGCCATTGAATTAGTCTTAGGGGCCGCTTTAGTAAATTCTTACTGGCTACATCAGCAAGTGACAAAGGATAAAATGACAATAACAAAGTTTCGTGAAGAAGTTGTAGCAGGTTCCGTTCTAAAGATAGAGCGTAATTGTAATTATATAATTTTTTTGTTGCAGGTCTCCTAAAACATGACATTTATGCTAATGAAAATGATCATGTCGACAACCATGCTTTAACAGAATCTGATAAAAGACAAATATGCACTTCATGTTACCAGAAAATGTTGTCTGAGAGTGGTAGAAAAATCGCTAAAAGTCGAGCTACGCGAACTAAGCACATTTGTGTAACTTGTAATAAGCGCTTTTGCATTGCTTGCTTTTTTGAGATACATAATTCTGTGTTGAAATAAAATTAGAGAAGATTTATAAGTAGGTACATCTTATTTTCAAATAAAGCTTAGTATATATTTGTTAATTGGGTTTTACACACTTTTTTCTTTTATATACATATGAAAAATAGGTTGCATGACATTAGAGGCCGTGGTGCAAAAGTGTGTGCACCAGGACAGAGGCCAAAAGCACTCCCCAACGCGCAAAACTATCCTGAAGCCGCCTATATGTGTTTTATAGCGATTTGGTGCGTCTACGCTGAGCACCGTGGCTCCAAGCAAAATCTAAGGTGGTGCAACATATTGTGCACCACGGCCATTAGCGACCGCAGAAAGCCTCCGATATGGTGCATGACGTTTATGCACCGCGGCACTCTACGTGTTAAAATGAAAACACCTGAGGTTCTCTGGACGCACTGCATGCTCCACAGAGCAGCTCTCGTATCAAAAACTATAAGCGAGGAACTTAACAATGTTTTTGCAAAAGTAACGAAAGTTATAAATTACATAAAAAACAGTCCATTAAAAGCAAGGTTGTTCGCAAAACTGTGTGAAGATATGCGAGCTAATTACATGTCACTTCTGTACTATTGTGAAGTGCGCTGGCTATCTCGTGCAAAAGTGATTCAAAGGGTACTTGAACTCAAAGAAGAAATTGCTATGTTTCTCGAGGAAAATCATAATGAAGACGGCAATATGTTTAGGGATGATAATTTTATTGTTAAACTTACATATTTGGTTGACATTTTTGAAAAATTGAGTGTTCTTAATAAATCAATGCAAGGACCGCAAATGCATTTGCTTATACAAAAAGACAAAGTGAAAGCATTTATTAAAAAAGTGGAGCTATGGAAATCAAATTTGCAAAAAAATAAGATTGACATGTTTCCACGTTTAAATTTATGCGCCCGAGATAACATAGAAGCAAACAAAAATCTCTTTGTGGAACACTTGAATGGTTTGTTGTTTCAATTTTCGAATTATTTTGGTGATCTTGATTTTACAAAGTTTGCGTGGATACAGAATCCATTTATCGACGAAGAAGATGATGAATTTGGATTGACAAGTATTGAAAAAGAAAAATTGATTGAATTATCTTGTGATACTACATTAAAACATAAATTTCAGACTGTATCTCTGGTTCAATTCTAGTTGAATCTTCATACAGAATATAACACTTTGTCAAAGAAAGCTTTGAAAGTACTGCTGCCGTTCGCAACAACATATTTATGCGAAACGGGATTTTCTGCCTTGGCTGCAATGAAATCCAAATATCGAGCTCGTTTAGTTGTAGAAAAAAAGCTACGAGTAGCTATATCGTCACAAACACCAAGATTTGATAAACTTTGTGCTAATAGACAAGCACATCCATCTCATTAAAAACAATAATAAAATATCGTTTTCCATTAGTTTGTATGAATAAATTTTATAAGAGTAAAAATGTTTGTGTTTTTATTTTATGAAATCTTCAGGGGGGGCGCCAAATGATTAAATATTTTTAAGGGAGGCGTAGTAACATCAAGTTTGGAAACCACTGTTCTACAGCAATACTACGCACTATTTGGTTGGTACCAGAATCTGCAGAAAAGTTCACAAATTATATCGTTTCTCTAAGACGATGATGGATAACCCCAAACGTACTTTTAGGTGGATAATACCGTACTGTTTACGTTTCGCGGTAAAATTGAACAGCTTCCATTCGCCCATCAATAAGTAAAATGAATATTTCTCATTTCTGAATTACGGATACTGTAATGAAGTTAAACTAATGTCGCTTATTGTTCTATCAAGTACTTAAGACCTACTGCTATTAAGAAATATTTAAAACACATTTTCATAATTTATATTCTTTAAATTTCAAGTGACATTTCCAGGCAATATTTATAAGATTTGAGAAGTAGAATACGCCCTTAAAGTTTGTTCAGGTCATTGAGTTACACCCTGTACATGTTTGATTACAAGTTGTATGGACTTCTGTAAACTTTTCTGTTTTACGCAGTTTTCTTTGTTATTTTAGGAAACATGAAGAAGAAGCTGGTAGAAAACGCCGATTACTTCAAAGAAGAAGAGAAAATGATCATTGATGAATCCAAGCGACCTGGTAAACCAAAAGATATTGGAGACATATTTGGTGTAGAAGGAACCTTTAAGAAGTTAGATATTGATTAGAATTACAGTAGCCTATTGTTTATTTAGTTAAATTTTAAACTGGAAACTATAAATTAATATAAATTATAGTAAAATTAAATTGTTAAATGTTAAGTGTGAGCCTCTGGATTTTCTGAATATAATATTCTACATATTTACAGGTTCTAGTTTAAAAAACTTATCTTGTTCCATACTCGTTAGAAATACTGCAGATATATCTTAAAGATCTTGTAATAATAAATTAAAATTTATTGGTAGACAGAAGCATGGAAGCATGTAATGTTGCGCTACTGTAAATCTGATTTGCTTATCTTGTTAATGCACAGTGTTCTACAATATGTGTTTTGGTATCACAATACTTATAATGAAAAACGGTATTTTTAGATATAATCAAAATATTTGTTCTTGCATATATGCCCTTGTTCTAATGTGTTGTTGTTGATGAAGTAGTTTGTATGTCTATCTAGACAAAAAATGTAATAAATCTTGTAATCTCTGAGTATTTGGTATTACAACACAATTCCATACGAAGAGCATCGTTGCTAAATAAGTTAAATGATCAACGGATTAGTTCTAAAGTAAAGAGATAAAATTGTGAAAAACCATGATTGGCCACAGATATGTTGTAATAATTGCCTGTAATTTAAGTTCAATTACCGGATTTTACTTTTCTTATACCTCGAGTCAGCTCCATGTCAGATGATGATGAACTGTCTTTAAAAATTAATACCATTGCCAAAGTTCGAGTATTAGAGTGTTAGTAAATAGTAATGATCAAGTTATTAATATATTGATTACAAAACAAAGTTTTGTATCAATTCGAAAATTTATAATTGTAACAAAATCTTCATAGTTATACATCTAACACTATTAAGTACACGTCAGACCACATATCTTACAGCCCCTGGTAAACCAACACTACTACCCAACATACATATTGGTAATACTATATGTAATTAGATCAATTAGCCGGCATGATACGTTTGATAATAATAAGTATTATTTGCATTTTTACTGCCTTTAAACTTCTTGGTACTAAGCATGGTGTAATTAGAAAAAACTTAACCTTAAGCGTGTATGAGTAGATCTCTAAGTTTCAGAATAATTAACAAACAAAACAAACAAACAACAAGAAACGCTATTTAAAGACTTGATCGAGAAAAGGATCAATACTAACATCTCATTAAAAACTGTTCTAAAAATCAACACAGCTGTAGAGGATTTAACGACCACAATACAGAAAGCGGCCTGGGATCGACTCCCGAATTAAATGCCAGTAATAAACAATAAAATTACCCGCCGGCGGTTAAAGAAGCAATCCTGGAAAAAAGAAAGCTAAGAAAGAAATGGATGATTACGAGAGCTCGTAGGGATAAAGAAATATTCAACTGGGCTATCAGATACCTTAAGACATTACTCTATAATGAAAAAAATAAATCAGTATATTTGTATCTAGAAGGCTTAACACTTACAGAGGCTACAGATTACTCTCTGTGGAAGGCAATAGTTAACTCACGAAAGCCCAGGACAATATCCCATCAATTAGGAAAAATGACAGGTCATGGGCAATAACTGACAAAGAGAAGTCTAATATGTTCGCTGAACACCTGGAAAATGTGTTCCAGTCTTTCCCATCAGATATACCACAGGAAGAAGAAGAAACCATCACTTCATTAATAGAAACACAGGTTCTGCTATTTTATCTCACTGACAGATACTTCTTTGTGAAAAACCAGGAAGAATAAACGGAAATATACCTTATCCAATCCTATACCTGTTGTACACCGCCGGCATAAAATTACAGGAAACACTGACACAGTCCCGTTTGCCGATGGCACCGCCATTCTAGCACAAGTGAAGTATCTGCCTACGTCGCAGAAAACCGCCAAGAAGCTCTGGATAATTTCCAGGATTGGCTCAAAAAATGGTGGATTAAAGCCAATGAAGCAAAATTTACTAGGTACTTCAATCCAACAGTGCAAAATAGCTTCGTATGCATCTGGCCAGGCGGCTAAATTGGAAACAGTACTTATTCGCCAAGAATAAGCAACTCGGAATAAATGTTTCTGAACTACACTGACTAACCGGGAGGAAGTCGAAACTTTCATTAACCAGCAAGTTTATCTTATATAGAGTGATCCTCAAACCGATGTGACAAGCAATACCCTACAACAGCAAGACTTAAATATTCTTTCACTGATAAAAGAGGCCAAGTGCGCAAGTAAAAAATATCTTGCAACGCGAACTACCTTGGTGTTAGAATGCTAAATAACAGTCAGAAGACATACCGCCTGAAGCAATATCCCCTCGATACATAGCGAATAGATAATAAAACTATGATAATCCTAATCCTATTATTACAACTAACCTTAGGTAAGTGTACTAACATCCTGTTTACTTAGCATCTTTACAAAATTCGTATATTGCCTTAGGGCAGAGCGCGAATCAAGTAGCGATAAAAAATGAGTAGAATCATTTTCATTTGAATTTTATATCAATATAATACGATAAGGTTAAAATGTATTTGTATATAGTATTCTTCCAACCGATGCCTTGGAAAGCCCAAATTTTTGCTCAGCAGTCGTTGATTAACATGAGAACAATCTTAGCTCTACAAAAATGTGTATGTTGAGTTGTATTGTTTGTTTTATCAGGGGCTACCACTTACATAGAAGAGTGTCCTATATGTTTTATGAAAATTGAAGTTCTGAAACTCAAAAGAAAAAACAGAAACACTATTTTGTATTAACAGAATGGTTAAAAACGATAATCAAGAATTCTGTATTTATTTATTTATTTATTAGTAGTATAGTAGATGTAAACTTACTTCGGTACGTGCAATGTAATATTACGATTACGATTAAAATATCAGATGTGTATTGTTTTTAGAGAAATTACGCTATCGAGAACAAAAATAGTGTGACCACCAAATATTCAAGATATTCACAAAAAAATTAAAAAAGGTTTTTGTAACATCCTGTGTTTCAATACAACTCATTAAGAAGAAAGTATTAATTTAGGATCAGGATTTAGGATTAGCGCTGCGTTTCACTACTTCATCTTGCACTGAGAGCACTTTCAGTATCTACGAATTTCACTGTTTGGAACATAGAATGTTTTATATCATGCGAAAAGACAGGTTGTTCTGGAGGGGAAGTTTGTAATTACGTTCTAGTGGCCAGTAGTATTTCCGCAGTTTGAAACCTAGTTATTTCCTTTTATTCCACAATCCACATGTGTGTTTTCTACGTAAGGCTTTTGTAGAGGTAGCGGACCAAATACCTAACATCATCCACTTGAGGTAGTAGTTGTCCCTTCTAGGCTACCCCGTTGCTTGGCAAAGGTTGTATATCCTGATTTGTTTTCGTTGATTTTGAACCTCCATTTCTTAAACCAGTAGTGTACCGGTGCTGCCGCTACCGGGTCTTTGTGGTCTGCCAGAATAGTCGTATCGTCTGCGAACGTTACTGTAACTGTATTGTGTTTGGTTGGAATATGGCGTTTATCTAACAGGTCAAGGACCGGCCCGAGAAGACTCCCTTGTGGCACCCCACTTTTCATGGGAAATAAGTTCGCTATTTTTTCCGAACTTTACTTGGAGATTTTTTCTACGTATAGTTTGAGGATCATATAATATGCATGTGGTAAGTGGTTTTTTATTTTTTACAGTTGTCGTCCATGCCAGACCTTGTCAAAGGGTTGGTTGTTATCAATAAAGACGGAGCAATAATTTTATTTTTTCGCACGTTTTATTTATAATATCTACTATTCTGTGGACTTGCTATGTAGTAGAGTGTTGGTCTCTGAAAGCGAATTGAAGCTCCGAGATTAGCCGCTTTTTGGTAGAATAGGGAAAAGTATCTTCAGTAAAAGACTTTCAAACAGTTTGGAAATGAAGACTTTGTCTCGTTGGGTGGTTTGCCAGGCTTGTGTAATTGTGCAATTTTCCATTAAATCGAAGAATATCTAGTTCTGCGTATAGCATTGGAGATTAATGGAATCAGTTTGGCAGTTATTTCATTATCCCACCTGTCATTAATTCATATCCTTGTGATTTTTTGCAATATAGGTTTTTGGCACTCGTTTTTTGACTTCGGCAAAAAACAATGGTTTAATTGCCACGGAAAGTTGATATGGAACTTCAAGATAGTCACGTAATTCGTTGTGCCTCTCGAGTTGCCCTTCCGCTGGTAGCGGCTGATGGACTGCTTGCAGGTATTTGGTAGAAATCTCTACTTTGTCTGACCGGTTACGCTCTTATGTTCCATCTGCTTTACGTATGGGAGGCACTTGACGTTTTAGCCGAATGCGACGCATGGTAGCTTTCTGTAAGGAGTATTCCGTGTCTTAAACTCTAGTAAGCCCTTCAGAATATATGCTCAGTTTCATATGAAATGCACCACCCATTAAAAATAAAGCCATGTGTTTGAAAATGTGCTAAAACAATGTTTTATTATTGCGTACGATATGATCACTACATCTACTAAAAAAAAAATCAAGTGGTTGTGGTGTTCGTCTACTGTCGCTCATCAACTTGTTGCTTAGAAACAAAACAGAATTAATGTTTTAAAATGCCTCCAGTAAGACAACGTAGAAATTTTAACCACATTTACGATTTTGATATAGGACGAATTATCGGCATGAAAGAAGTTATACTTTTTTCTTGAAATTGGTAGACAGGTAAATCTGGACCACACTACAGTTGCACGAATATGGTCTGCTTGGTCAGAAAAAGGCTTCAGCGACATCGTCCAACTGGTAGACCTACACGTAGCAGCAATGTTCGTGAAGATTAACTTCTTCGAAGAACGGCTACACGAGACCGCTTTCAAACAACAAGATCTCTTGCTGTAGACTGGATGCGAGCTCGTCACCGCCGCCTCTCAATGGCAACAGTTTACAGAAGAATCTCTTTTTTTGAACTGCGATCCTACCGTCCATTCCAACGGCTCAAGATTTTGTTTGTGGGCAAATGACGGCCGTAGGAAGGTACATCGATATTGAAGAGGAAGACGAAATCTAGAGTTTGTTGAAAGACGCCATACAGCTTTAACACATGGAGTTATGGTTTGGGGTGCGTAGTGTTTCGGTAGAAGATCACCTCTTGTGTTCCCAGGCACTTTAAATGCTCATTCCTATGTTCACAATGTCCTGGAACCGGTGTTAGTACCATTCGTGCAGACGTTGCCAAACGGTATTTTGGCAACAGGGTAACGCATGTGCAGAGACTGCAAACATTACCTGAACGTACCTCCAACAAGCACCATTGCAAATGTTGCCTTGGCCTGAACGATCACCGAACTTATCGCCGATCGAACATCTTTGGGACATGATGGGCCGGCGACTAAGATTATTGCCAAGAGTTCCTAACAGCTTAGACGAGCTGAGACACCAGCTTGAGGATATACAGAACGAGATACCCCAGGAGAACATAGACCACTTGATAGAAAAAATGACGAGTAAATGCTTGCATTGCTTATAGCGATGCTAGACATTATTAATTTTGTTTTCGTTGTTGTTATTGTTTTCTTACAATTGTTAATCTTTTCTTATGAAAATACTGAAACATTATTTTAGCAAAGTTCAAACTCGTAGCTTTATTTTTAATGGGTGGTGCATTTCATATGGAACGAAGTATATATTGAAAAATTTCTTTTGGAATTATCTGATTAATGCTTTCAATTCTTTACCAGATTGGTTAAAATGCGTCTATCTTTTAGTAACTACTGCTTTCCTAAATTATTTTTAATGATTGCTTGTTTGTATTTTTTTGACATAGGTAAGACTGACCCAGTGGTCAGTCTCTTCAACTTAAATAACGTTATTTACAATGGTATTGTACCACTACATGGATTTTATCGTCATTGCACTTCACTCGTTGAGGTAGGTCTAGTGGATTAAAACCTTTCCATGCGACATTATAAGGAGCTCTGTAGTAGGGTGTAGTTCGAGTGGTCGCTGGGTATTTCTTGGTCTTGATGTATGATATGATTTGGCACATACTAGAGCGATTTGAAATAGCATGCAGCATCTTCGACTTAAAACGCTGAATCTTCAGAATGTTGGAGTCATTAGCCAAATCCCATAATTGTATACCATATGTCCATATTGACGTTGTTATGGCCTTGTTTTTACCATATGTGCTTAGCCGAAGTACTTTGCATCGTCTTTTTGTAAGAGAGGTGTATTGTTTAACGCGTCACTTCAGGGCATTTTCATTTTTCAGAGCGAAGGTTATGTGGGTTAATTAACTTTGATGCCCCACAATTTCAACCATTTCTCAACCTGGTCAAGGTGTTCTTATAGGAATTGAGAAACAAAGGCTGATTCTGGTGTGAGGCAATTATGGCCGTATCATTGACAAAAGTAGCGATTTCCGTATTTCTAGTTGTTAGGTCGGCCGTTTACAGGAAGTACATAATAGGGCCGAAAACACTGTCTTATGATACTCCAGATTATGAGGGAACTATAGAGGTACGAAAGTCACTAGAAGCCATCTATCTTTAAGGTAAAACTGCAATACCTTACAGAGGCGATGGGGTGAGCTATTCTTGATCTTATAAATGAGACCTTCGCCCAGACCTTGTCAAACGCTTGGAGGATGTCGAAGAAGACAGCAGATTAATATTCCTTGTTCTCCAGATCGATGGTGGCGTACTGCTTGCCAAATCCAAATTGATGGTTTGGGATTAATCCATTTTCTTCTAAGGTTGGTTTTAACCTGGCCAGGAAGAAGATTTCTCAAATACCTTGGATAATACAAGTAGGGGACTAATTGGGTGGTAAAAAGCTGTATTTGTGAAATTCTTACCCGGTTTTTGTGTTAGTATTATTTCTGCCACTGAGGCCCATTGTGCATCCGCCATTTTAGGAATGGTTCCAGAACAGTCTCGCCTTTAACCTGAAGGGAGTAAATATATAAGTAGCTACCAGAAGAGTGACCCCTAAGTAATTATGTCTAAGAAACATCAGTGGTCATTAGGTAACAAGATGTAGGGAAGATTCTTCCTCTTTTTCACAAAACCTAAGATCATTGACTAACCCCACGGTGTGTAAGTGTTTATTAAAATGGCCGTGACCAATCATTAGGCCCACGACAATTCTTATATTCTTCCTAATAAGTTGTAGGAGTTGTGTCGTCCGGCCAAGTCAGGGCCCCTGAATAAAACGTTTGGCCTCTCGCATGTTTGGTTGGGACACCTAGTTTGAGACAAACTGATGATGGGTCTAACGTTTCATTGCGATCTTGACGCTTGATATGGGCTGCTCCGAGCCTGGAAACTGTTGAAGGGAGCCTATCCTAGCCAGGCAGTCGGCTTTCAACATTGCTGTGTCAGGGAACCCACAATAGCTTCACCCAATTTCATTCTCATAGCCCTAGAATCCCGTGTAACTTGCTAGCACTTTCTTAGCTTCCGTTTTTCTACAATCTTTCGCTTAACATAATTGGGACAATTGATAAGGTTTTCTAGTTCTTGCTTTACTGCTGTTCCGTGCAGCTTATTGTATGGCTCTAGTGAGCTATTCTGCAGAAGTGTACATCATTTTCTGATTTAGCGGAATTTAGGATGTCTTGAAAAGCCTCCCATTCAGTATTCTGGTTTCTCAGAGCTGTTTGTTTATGGTTTGGGAATTTACGTAACCAGAAATGGCGGGTCTAAGGAGAGGTCTAGACAAGATTATATTTATAGGTAGTTTCGTGGCGATGCCTTTTATAATACAGAAGTCTATTATATCGGGTGATTTTATCCTGTCTGCATGCCAATATGTTAGATGTCCAGATGAAAACTGTAGTAGATTATCGCTTTGCATGGCCTGATGTAGATATCTCCCACGATGAGGAACAAGCCTAGACCCCCAATGGTGGAGATTAGCATTGAAGTCTCGTCCAACTATAAATATGTGGCCAATGAGAACTGAAGTAGTTTCGGGAATATTTTATTTTTCAAATTGCCATAATTGGTAGGCAGGTTATTGCACATATCAATATTGTACCATTTTAGTCTTCCACTACTACAGAAGGATGTTGTTGTTCCATTTATAATCATTCCTTTTGGCATATACATATATTCGGGAACATAAAAGACTTTTTTATATAATCTAGGTTCAACTCCAGTGTATTACTTGGAATGATAAACATGCTGTATGCAAATAAATCTTTGTGTTTTTTGTACTCTAATAATCACCAAAGTACCAAACTTAGAACATAATCTTCAAATAGTTATAATCGAATTTGCTACGGCTGCATCTTAACAGAAGTACTTACTGTTATTGTTAATCTATATCGCTGTACGTACTCAATTAGCAAACAAGGTTAAGCCTAAAAATAAAAAATATATAGGTAGTTGGCTGTTTACATCATGTCGAAGACATGCTTTAATTTAACAACCAAAACTGATGCCAATCGTTAAGACTTCGTTTAACTTTTTATTGCTTGAAATAGACTCAGTTAAACCGTTCCTAATTGACACGTCAAATCTGATAATTAAACACATACCATCCGAATTTAAATTATGCTTAGGTGTGGAGCCAGTTTAGGAATAACTTTGTAATTTGGGTTGCATAACCTATTTCTTTAGTCTGTAGCAAGGAGATATTATAGTGATTGCTTCTTAATTTCCTAAATGAGTTTATAAATGTACTTTCATGGTTAAGATAGTTTTAACTAAAACAATATAACCTCAGACTAGCTCAAAACAAGGTGTAGCTGTTTAAAAGTATGCATGTATAGGTAGAAATATCATTTTTTACATTTTCAGTAACACAAACTTCACATCTTCTGCATTTAGTTCGCAAAATACTAATATTTTCAACGTTATTTCCAGTATTAGCAGCCTTTACTTGTCCTGCAATTTATCTAATAGTAATCTACAGGTTCTTGGGAACTGAATTGTCTTTGAATTTAGTATTAGGCACGCTATAATAAATTGTAGTTCTGTGGACAAAGCAATTATAAACCTATCAGGAAGACAGACATGATATCGTGAGTACTCTTTTCCGAAACCAGGCAATAAGTAATATTCACTGTAATTAAAACAAATTATAATGTCTATAATTTGTATTTTATAACGTAATCAACACAGCCGGATTCTGAAATTATGTTCAAGTCAATTCCGACAAAATAAAGGAAAAGACAGCTACAAAACTGGTGACATAACAGCAAATATTCCTTTCGTAAATATTAATCATGATCTAACTGTAATTCAGTTTTAAGATATTAATACGGAAATGGCTAATTAAAAACAATTAGTGAGCCCCGGTCTATTTGGTAACTTACTAATTTAACAAATTTTTCCTAGAAGTCTAGTGATGGATTTCATTCATCTGACTGTCTGTGTATATGAGACCTCTCATAAGTATTGATCTTACAATTATATATTTTGTTTATCCTGCATAGGAACAAAGTTGAATAATAAGAAAGGTACTTACTGAAGAAAATTAAAGTTATCTTGTTGTAGCAGTTGTGGTAAAACCGGAAGTAATATATTTGACTTGCACCTTGTAATATTTTTTCTTTGCTTTTCACTATGCGGTTTCTTATGCAATAGTAGTTTACTAGTCTTATCTGAGGTAGGTCACATTTTTTATAAGCATTTTTACTACATTCTCCATACATCAACATAATGCATCATTTAAATACAATTCAGGCATTTTATATATATCTTATAATATACAGCAGCATTAGACAATTTAATTTTACTAAATAATAACTGTAAACGTATTATAGAACAATAATGTTTTTACTAATTTTATTCTTAACTAACATAGGTACTGTTTGATATCACTATCATTCTAGTCTTGTGTAACATATGTTTTGCATTTAGAATAACAACGGAGTTCTAAGCGCCCATTAGTCGTGGTACACCCCATATAAGTTTTAAGAGACATCATAATAAACAAGCTAAGTTTCGTAAGGTCAGTGGCAGCTGAATTTCACGCTTGTTGACCGATAAACATAAGCTGAATCGTTTGCAAATCGCTTCTTCTTTACTGGAACGATATGAGAGGCATACGATGGATGGAAAGTGGAGTGGAGAAAGGGAAAGAAAGAGAGACAAAGGTGTAGAGACATGGGGGACGATGAAAGAGAAAAAGAGAGAAGGGAAGGGTGGAGGAAGGCTGATAAGGCTAGAGGAAGGTGAAAATGAGTTGCACGTAAGGGTGAAAAGTGAAAAAGAGTCGACGAAGCAAGCTGTATACTTTTTTCTCATTGATTTGAACTTCCATTTGGTTACACTTTTTCTTCCATTCTGTTAACACCTTTTCAATATATATTTTAAACAGCGTGGGAGAGATGCAACATCCTTGTCGCAGACCTTTATTGATACAAAACTCCTCTGAAATACTTTGACCTACTTTTATCTTGCTTTTTGTTTCTTTATATAACTGTTTTACAGCATTTATATATGGGTTTAGTTAAAACGGATTTTTTTTTCTCTTTCTAACTATGTATCATATGTCGGATAAGTTTTGATGTGTAAGTTGTAATACTTTCGTTCTTCATTGCTTCCCACAACGGATTCACCGGACGCTATCATAGGCCTTCTATAGATCGATAAATATTAAATGTAGTTCTCTGTTGTGTGCAAAGGTTTTTTCTGCTAACTGTTTCAAGCAGAAGATGTTGTCTATATAAGATCTACCTCGTCTGAAGCTGCTCCTCTGACTCCTTAAATTCTTGTTCAATTCTCTATAATTATCGCAGTTCATTTTACTCCCCTTCTGGTGTATGGAAATTATATAGGCTAGTTTCCATTCTTCTGGGACTTCAGCTCCTTGTAAACATTTGTTAAATATTTCCCTTAATTTTTCGATCACTATTGTGTGGGAGCACTTGGTCAACTCGATGGGTAAACCTCCAGGACCCGGAGCTTTGTTACTTCTCATAAATTTCAGGGCTTCTAAAATTTCGTCCACCGTAGTAGGTCGTGCCTGGTCATCATTTTCTTCCAATGTCATGAAAGTTTAGTCTGCCTTCGGTGAGGTCTTTATAGTAGATTTTTCATTTTTCTATGCCAATAGGGTCTATGATAGAAATGTCTTTGGTGTTTCTTTAAGAGTCTTTAACGTTTTCCATTCATTTTTTGGTTTTTAATGTCCCAAGGATACAAAAATTTCTCTACATTGTCTTTCCCAATAGATATTATTAAACTTTTCAACTACATATTTATATCTATTGTAGCTTCTTCTATCCTCCATATCTCCCGTTGTTAGCCTCTTTCTATAAGCCATTTTCTTTCCTTACACTAATGTTTCCAATTCTTTCGTCCACCACGGTTCTGCTCTCACATTTATTGTCTCGTTTTGTCCTAATGATTCATTTGCAGCTTCGTCTATAAGGATTTTAGAAGATTATTAAAAATTGTTTCTTCTATTGTGGTTTTATTTGAACGAATGCCACAAGAATCTAGCTGTCATCTTTTACTTACGAAATGATTAGTTACTCGTTTCTGGAATTTTCATTCAATCTGTGATTTAACAATTTCACCGTAAGAAATATGTTTTCCCAGTACATTTAATATATTTTTTCCGATTTAAATGTTCGCCATCAGTCCACGGTGTCCACATTTTTAAATAAAAATAATTCAATATCTACTTCGTATAGAAGTTCATCAACAACAGCTTCGCGCTGTTTACTTTTTAAGTTTATAAATTGTGCCATTAAGGCAGACAATAAGGCAACCATCTAATCTAATTTGTAGAAAGTAACTCAATACTCTTGTAAGTGAATGTGTGGTGGTAGATCAGTTGGTAGAGCGTTCGCTTTCTGAGAAAAACGTCGATTCTTGTTTGAGTTTGAAATCAACGCATTACTATGCAGATCTATAAAAATCTTGTCTGCAACCCACCACACACAATTTCTCAATCCGACTTGCAGCCGTTAGATTTTAATGCTAAAAATCTTCTCCGGAATTTCTGACGTTCGGATTCGACGTTAAACTGTAGGTTCCCCGTGTTTCTATCTTAGCGTTGAGGAGAAACAGGTGGCAGAGAAGAAGTTGATGCCCAGCAGTGGAACGAAAAGGCAGTCAATGATGATGAGCTAATCAAGGAAACTAATTTTGATACATAGTTTGCTAGGTTTAATATAAACAAGAATAGTTTAACTAAACAGGGCAAACTTAAATGATGAATTCAAAACATAGAATTTAAGCTTCTTGCTTGAGTCACAGCCTCTACGTAACCTCAGCCTCTCCCCCATGTGTAAATTTACTTGAATGCAGCCGGTGCTTTAAGTCGAGCAACAAGTAGCTTGTAAATCCTTGTTCTATAAGTACTTTTCTAAAGCGGATAACGGTATAATTTGAAGTAGACTATACTACTGCTCATTACAGCACATAAGTGGTGCACACAGCGAATAAAATTTGTTTCAATAAAAAAAATTCAAATATGACAAATTAACGTCCTAATGGGTGTCTAATTTTTAAATGCCTAATATTTTTTTTTAACTATTTGCGAAGATAGTAATGACAAAACTCTGTGATTGCGGAGTGTGCTTTCAGTTAGATTTACTTTTGTTTCAATTTCCATTTTACGTTAATACTGCACTAACTTAACCCGACCAACCAAATTAACAATTTTAAATTTTTTTTATGAAAACTCTTGAAACAATTGGTTTTTTTAAATTGTACGTTAGAGATAGCAGTATTGCAATTAATTAATACAAAAAATATAAATAAAAAAAATATATTCGGAATTTTTAGAAATGGTTGAATCTCGTTGGAAAAGGCCAAAAAGGTTTTTATTGCGCCTATACATAGAGAGTATTAGGTATTATAAACTGCCTAAAAATATTTTTTTGATACTTGAAATAACCGAGATAAATTATCATTCGTGACCATTGGCTTTAAAAATATCAGAAAGTAACCTTTGATTAAAAATAAGTAGAACAAAGGATTAAATTTTAATATCTACTTGCAGATATGTAATTCTGAAGAGAGACAATAAGTCAGTATATTAAACTATAATATGGTTATTGGTTTTTATAGCCACCCTTTATATAAATATTCTAATTGTGTTATACAAGCAACACCCCCAAAGAAAAGACCAAAATCGGTAGCACCATTTACAAAGCTGAATTTGGACAAATTCCAGACTGAAGGTTTACAATGATGTTAAATTATAACGTATTGAATGACTAAACAAGAATCGAAATAATACTCTTTTTGGCAACCTTCACGTAATTATCTCAATTATTTGTACGTGGGACATGACATCAATTGCTGTTCGTTCATATTCATAAAAACGGTTGTATCTTATTTATTTGCCAGTATAGTAACGTTAAGTATTCGCTGAAGAACACGCAAGTTTCTTCCCTAATCGCGCTAGAGTAAAGTAAAAAATTAACAAAATATTTAAATATTTATTTCTGCGTTTGGAACAATACACGTAAATGCTGTTCATATAATTTGAACACTTAAATAACTATTCAATATTAAAAGATGTCGCTGAAGACTGCTGATGTACGTGCAGAATATGTCAAGAACAAAGAGTTGAGAGAAGAAGATGTTAAACTCCTGCAAGAATGGGTCGAAAAACAACCACATTTACCTTCATTAACAGGTAACAACACTTTAATTATAAAAAAATGTGTTTAATTATAAAAAAATCCGGTAATGATCTAATAAATTTAGAATTTAGATAATACATGCGTATAATATACACATTAGTGCGTCAAAGCCCAATATTACCATTATTAAAAAATGATTTTGAAATTCTTCTTTCTTTAAAGTGACGTAACGCTAAAGAGCGCACATTATAAAAATATTTTAAAACATACAGGGTGACTCACAACGACTGATCACCTTCAAGGTATTATTTTTGAAATACCAAGTATAACATTTTTTAATTCGGCATAAAATTATCTATACAAAGATATCCTGTTTTTTCATTTTGGAAGTGTTGGTCGGCAGAAGGTTTAACAAATGAATTCGGTGCGCGAGGATTACGATTAATTAAGAATAAATATTTCGCAGTTATGTAGCCAAGTGATGTACTAAAACGACACAACCACCAACACTGATTGTCCAATTCTTGATTCGATAACTATCAAGTCAATAGTGTGAAATGTGCTGGAGCACCATCGTGCTGCAACCGCATATTTACCAGTAGATTTGAAGGAATATTTTGCAGATAAGTACAAATATTCTGCACTATTCAGATGTTCTTTGCCAAAACCAGTGGCGGCTCGGGGGTAAAAAATAGGTGAAGTGCTGTTATAATAACCCTAATACTAACAAATAGAAAAAATATAATTCAATGTCAACTTACTTGTTTTTGAATTGAAATATTTGCCAAAGAAGAAAGCCTATCTTGAAATACTGCATTTCTTAAGTACGTTTTTATTCGTTTAAAGCAAGAAAAACGTCTATCTGCTGATGAACTTGTCGACGGAATAGTTAATATGAGGAAAAACAGTTTGTAGGTTTAGGTAAAAATTTCTTTGTTCTCATTGAGATTTTCTAGTGACTCTTAGGTCTGTAGATTGCGGTAACTTTAATCGGCATAAAGAAGATTTAAGGCACTGAATTTTTGTAAACATTTTGCCATAAATTGACCTAAACTTTCAAATGCTTTTTAGACGGAAAACATGAATCATATTGTTCGAATTTCGTAGTATCAGCCAAAGACATGAATTGTAACTTATCGCAGTCTTGAAACCTTACTTCCATTTCCATTACAATATGATCCAGTACTTCATAAAACAATATTTTATATTTTCTTCTAATGCCATTATGCCATTCTATTTCCTTAGTCTTTTCCAAGAGTGTATCAAAGAAATCGTCATTCTTTTTCCTCTTTAATAGTTCAATAGTTTTATTTATTTTTCTATTTTTTTTATTAATATCCAATGATTTCTTTTGGAAAACATTAAATAATGTGTCAGTGGGAGAGAAAATATCATTAAATACTACAGCTAAAAATGTGAATTCAAAATTGTTGAAAGCGTTAAAAACTGACGGTCAAACCCGAACATGCAGTTCAGCGGCTGATTGTGACTGAACTCTTCACTTGCACGATTCACCGTGAACCAATTGTAGGTATTGACGTAGGCGTTACCATGGCAACGGAGGTATAAGTTCAGAGTTAAAATACGTTTGAGGCCGACTCTTCACTACAATTGCACGAGTGGTGTAGGTAAGATTTTTATGGTCACTGTGTTCACGCCCGACGAACTGCATTTAAAATTTAAATGTTAAACACAAGGGGACCAAAAAAATGTAATGTGTTTGTTTTCACTAAGCTTATTGTATCTACGAGTATGTATGCCATAAATAAACGACTCCTAATAGGTGTAATGCCGATAAATAATTTGTTATGTAATTTAAATAAATATTGGCAATTGAATGAAAATTTTAGGTGAATAGGCACTTCACCTACTTCACTTGGCGAGCTACCACTCACTGTAATCAAAACATGTGGCTCAATCACAAAATCGCCCAGAATATCTCCTCTAATATTTACAGCTCATTGTCGTTGTTCATTAACTTACAATTCTTAGATTTTCTATTACATAAAGATGAGTACTATGTCGGGTTGGGCTATTTTAGGTGAACGATAGTTTCTGAAAAAAGTTAGGAGTTGCTCTTTCCATTTACAATTCCTACTCAGTTTATAACAAAATCATGGCTTCTAGTTTAGATAGAAACCGAAACTTTATTAATTCAACGGTTTGTAATGAAAAAGTAAACATATCTCGGAAAATATCGGTCATAGGTATAGGACAATATTCATAAAATTTGAAGAATGAACGTGCCAATTCAGAAATATAATAATATATAGAGTGTTCTATTTGAAAAAATTGATAAAATGTTCTTTGAATTAAATTTAATTTATACTGGTGTAAAAAACACCATGTATAATAAAATTAATACTTGGTTGTTGTGTCGTTTTAGTATATCACTTGGCTACATGAACAAACTGTTTTAAAAAACTCGGCAACACTTCATCCTAAATCAAAAAAAAAAACAGGAGATTGTTGGATACATAATTATACGCCGAATTAAAAAATTTAAAAAGTATACAGAGAGTTCCATTTAAAAAATAATACTTTGAAGATGCTCCGCTAAAGCCAATCACCTAGTATATTTTAAATTAATTTTATTATATGCGTATTTTGGAACTATATAATCTTAAAAAAGAAACATTTTTAAACGGTTTTTTAATGCCAATATTGGACTTTGAGGCACTAATCAGCAACCCTGTATAATTTAGCTTAATCTTTATATTAAATATGTATTCGAATCTTTTTCTCAACTTTTTCGCTACATGCGCGTGGACTACATATAGATCTAAATATGCCATTACATAAGTCACGTATGTATGTACATGTATATCACAAGTACAGGTTTCGGCTTAAATACGCAATGCCGGTTTAACAATGTACAGTGTGATTGTAAATGATTGAGGCTAGTTTGAATTTACCACCATAAGAAATTATTGTCATGTTGGTAGCAAATACAGTTATCCTGTCAGCTGTTAATTTCTTATCAGTGGCGCCTGAAATAGGGATATATATTAATTGTTATTAACGATTTTAATCTATAGTTTTTTTATATTTTTAATTAATACAATTAATACACAATAAACTTAGAATTTCGTCTTAATAATAAGTGAAAATATTCCAAATTAATTTAACAATATTTTACAACAATTGTTCAAAATGCCCAGCAGAAATCATAAATATGGCGACCATTATATATGTATTTATAAAAAGCCCCGCCCCTATATTGACATAGCCACAACCAACATGTGAAATATACTAAGATTATATGGCGGTAAATTCAAACTGTCCTCAATCATTTACAATCACACTGTACATACGGGAATGTGCCAACCAGAATCATATAAAAGTCATCCAGTTTGGATGGACGCTGCTGACATGTATAGTCTATACATGTGAGCACCGTACAATCAATCTATACAGAAACATTCTGTTAAAATTCAGTTTTAAGTTTATTTCCAAACAAAACGCGATCAAAAAAACGTATGCCGCTAGTTTTCAAATATTCTGGTGTATACAAGACACCCTAATAGTCGCATGTATTGCTTCTATGCATTATTTAACTACCTAGTAAATATGACCACTTCTAACAGTTTACGTTCTGTGCTGGGATACGCTACGACGAATAGGCCTGGGTGAATCAAAACCAGTGCTTGAGTCTTACAGAAATTTACCTGTGCTAATCGTTAGCTAGGTAAACCTCGGGACCGCGGTGGTCGAGTGCGAGAACGCATTGACCACTCGAGGTCACAGTAAATGCAGTTGCTCCGTTGGGGCGATCGAATCCCGACTGGGGCGACCGCATTTGCTTAGTTAAGTTTAGGGTGCATGTTGCATGAATGTTTAGTATGTAAGGGACGCCCGCACCCCCCTGAAGTAATGCGAAAGCGGTTCCGGGGGGGGGAACGGTAGTATGAATGAGTAAAAAAAAAGCTAGGTAAACCTCTGAGACGGATTATAATATCGCTTCTCCTGTACCCGAGATTCTCGTAAACCTAAACCGACCTTCTGTTAGGTATCCTTTGATTGTTATAAGACACTATTTTTAATTGTTCCAGAACTACAACTAATTCTATTCTTGCAAAGCTGTTACTTTAGTGTGGAAACAGCAAAAACTACCATCGACACATTCTTTACAATTAAAACCCACTGTGCAGAATTATTTGCTAATAGAAATCCTTGTTCTCCAATTGTGAAAGAGGCGCTTGATATGGGGTAAGCATTGATAACGATTACGTAACGTAAATATATTTATTTCAAAATGTGTAACTTTATTTCTAGTTTATACGTACCGTTGCCAAAACCCACCAGTCAGAATCATCGAGTATTTCTATGCAGACTCATGGATTCAAATTTAAACAGATACAGTTTCGCGGAACAAATAAAGATCTTTGACATGGCTGTAATGTTGTGGTTGATGCAAGAAGGTACGTCAGATGGAGTGATTATTGTAAATGATATGAATAATATTACTTTCGGACATATGACTAAAATAAGTATTCTAACAATGAAGAAGTTTCTCTACTATCTGCAGGTACGTAGCTAAATAGAGATTAAGCAGGTTATCAATTAAACTTTTGCCTATTTGAAATATTCTAAAACCGCTATTTGTTTGTTTCGTTCTACCCTCTGCGAAAATAAGAAAAAGCAGATTACCCATACTTTTGCAGATATTTTGAGTTACCCGTAATTGTATTACAATTTAAAATTTCTTGTGCGTGAATTGCCTTATATTATTTTGAATCTTTCGCCTAATATTTTGTAAATGATCGTATCGAATTTTAATTTTCGAATAGATCTAGATGGAGCTTGTAACTAAAAATATCAACAAATCATGTGCAATAGATGCACACAAAGTGTTGGGAAAAAACTGTTATCTTTTGTGAAGTTTTGATTTCATGGCTGTGTATTTGTAGTCCTTCAGATTAACCCTTAAACTGATAAAATATAATACGAGCATAGGTTATATACCATGTATTATATACCTTCAGGTAATAGAAGTTCTACTGTTAAGTAAAAAAATCTGTGTTATGTTCTTCAATAAATGTATCTACTCGTAATAGAAATGGAAACCCAACTTTGTTTGCATTTAATCATTTAGTAATAGTGAAATTGCAAAATGTTGATGTACGCGAATGCGACATCAGCTGTATAATACTGTAATACCTTAGTGATATTTCGGCAATTTTTGCTGCTTTTAGTCAGGAGTTGCAACAAAAAATACCACGCAAAGCAGCAGTGTGAATTTTCGAATGCATTGTGCAGGAGTATATTTCGAATAGGGTTTCTGTTTTGATTCATTTCTCTGGGTCCGTTTACTGTTGTTTCGGGTTCACTGCAACCTACATGGGTTAATTGTGCTCACCATGATTAGATATCAGACCCAATCAGAGATCTTTCGGTTCTATTTGAGGAAGTTCGAAAATGCGTTATCTTTGTCTTGCCAGCGCATTCTAGCTGCACAAATTATGCATTGCCGTTTCTAATTTCTTCTTGTAGAATCTGTATATAAGGTATCCGTAGAATTTCTTGATTCTTCATAGATATTCCTTGTTGTATGCTGCCGAGTACAAGCAGTTCTGAAGTTTTCCACGTGCAGGGTCCGTTTACAAATATTTTGCTACAATTGAGTCTAGGTTTACTGGTCGAGTCAGTTTTGTGTTGCTCGCAGATCCATTTACGTACACGATTTTGGACAGTATTCGTCCACAGTCCTTTGGTAGATTCTGGGCCGTAGCAAGGCCCCTTTAATTCCTGACCTGCGAGTTTATCGGCCTTCGAATCTAGAACAGTCCCACTATATTCTGCCCTGTCAAGCCACTGAGTTCTTCAAAACATTTTCAGACTAGTCTAGATGAGGCTTTTGAGCTCGAAAGACTTTCTAGACCCACCTGCATGTCGGATAAAATCTATATAGGACGCATATTTCTATAAGTCCTTCTACTGTTTTTTTTGTACACATGGAAGTAGTTTGTATGTATCCGTTTGGAACACTGAGGCATATTTTCTTAGTGAGAATGTAAACCTTTCGCTTGGTTTGCTTTATGTATTCCTATTCTAGCATCCCTCTCGGATTTCGAACTATCCGTGCATTAGACGAGGCTTTCAAGTGGAAGGTTCTGCTTGGGTTTTTTCCACTTAATTCGTTTTTGAATTATTACCTCGAAGAGTGTGGCTACGAGATATTTTGGAGTCGTATAGTTTGGCCTCGTTTCGAATATGGGACCCTTTATGTTACCGATGAGGCCCGCGTGCTCTGTCCATTCGCGTATCTCATACGAGTTCTGCAGTTTGTGTAATCCAAATCTGGTCTCTCCCCTGATCACAATGTGGGAGGGAGAAAGGCCTAGAAGAGGAGTTCCTGCTTCACCTTGGGTTACTACATCAGAGCCGCGTATGTTATAAGTGGTTTGGCCATTCTCGTGTATAACCCAATTCACCACGCTTGATTTTGAAGTCTTTTGCTTTATCGTATGTTCTTAGAACTACCGATAAGGCACGTTCTGACTTTCCTGACAACTTTTTTGATGTGTTGGGTCTGGGTAAGTTTGAAGTCTAGAGTGACTTCTATTTACTTTAACTACCATGACAGGTTTGTCGGTAAGGTCTGTGGCCCTATACATTCCTTCTTCGCGTGAATGGTACTACGGTGGTCGTAAGGAAGCTGCCCTTGAGGATTTCCATTGTGTTCACCCGATGACTACATTCAGGGTTCTTTCCATACATTGCCTGACTGTAAATCTTTCTTCAATGAGGATGTTTAAGTCGTTTCCATATTCTAGCAGAGAAAATCCTTCATTACTAAGCTTCCTTAGTAGCTCATCCTTGACATGGCTCCTCCCTGTGGGAATCTCCCACCCATTTGGATTGCCAAAGTTTCGAATAGTAGTGACGTGAATACCAGCTTACCTTATACATGCAGCCTGTATATCTGTCCCCTCTTCCCCTATATACTTAATAGCTGATGCGTTAGAGTTGAACCATGTGTTTCTCATGCTCATTATATTTCCAAAAATACCCCAGAAACGATCTGTTTATCTCGCAGCGACTTTTCCAGTCTCCAGATGAAATGGTGGACAGCTGTTTTGATTAACACGCCTGTCATGTAGGCGAGTTGGTCGCTTACATTGCTTCGATTTTAAATAGAAACAGAATTCCCACAGTAACAATATATATGCAAACATTTTAATATAATCATTAATTAAAGTAGAAAAACCAAAAAATCCCCATAGTTAGTAAATGTTAATAAATGAAAAACTCTAATGTTTTAGGAAGCCCTACCAATGAGACTTTTAGGGTTACATTTTGTAAATGCTGTTCCATTTATGGATAAAGTAATGGCTCTCATGAAACCATTCATGAAAAAGGAGTTGATGGATGTTGTGAGTGTATCAATACCAAGAATATATCTTTTAAACGAATTAAGTTATACTTTCTTCTAGTTGCACATACACGCCGATTCTCTTGATACTTTATACAAGTTCGTACCACAGGAGTGTCTACCCAAGGATCTTGGTGGCACATCACCAACGTTTTCTAGTTTACACGGTAATGTAGAATGTGATACGTAAGGAACTAATAAGCCCAACAAACGATATAATAGGTCACTAATAGGTGGAACAAGAAATAAAAACAATTAAACTTAAACGTATCCGTAAATATTTTTAACAAGTTATTAAACGTAAAAGTATCTGAAATCAATGTTTTAAGTTTGATTGTAATCAATATATAGATTTCATTAAACAATTATAAATTTATTGTGATTTGTTTTGATTTATTTGTAATATTTTCAGAAAGCATGAAGAAGAGGCTAGTCGACAATAGCGATTACTTCATAGCAGAAGAAAAACTGCTTGCTGATGAATCTAAGAGGCCTGGAAAGCCAAAAAATGTAGGAGATATATTTGGTGTGGAAGGAACCTTCAAGAAATTGGACATTGATTAAACACAGACTAGTAAATACAATTTTTAATTGTTTAATGACGACAACTAACATTTGTATAACATTATATTGTTGAATTTCTTCTGTATGCAATAGGTAATTTCAATAAAGCTAATGGTAGGAAAGTTCAATACATAGGAAACTCCTTGAAATTCAAGTTAATTATCATATTAGACAAGGAAAAATATTAAAAAATAGAGGAGCAAATATGCAAATAAAACGATACATAACCGTTGAATAATGTGATGGGAATACTAAAACTACACACATTTACAAAACATAAAATTAAAATAAAAAGGATTAGAGCCGAAGAAAAAGTTTAGGAAGTAGTGTTACAGGTTTCCTTTGTTCTGTACAAAGGAAATCCGATAGAAATATTTTGAGGAGTCACGAAATGTGTCAGAGAACGAAGATTTTAGAATGAAGCACGACCAACGCGAATATAACAGAAATGGAACCATCGAAACCGTTTCGAAAAATATGAACAATTTAAATGTCAATGAAAAGAATTACAAGATAAAAGGGAAAAATCTTTACAACCATGAGGTATGGACGAGACAAAAATAATGGCCGACCAAATAAAAATATATCTGTACTAAAATACCTGCCTGATAAATTGAGAAATGGTATGACAGTAATTGTAGTACATGCAGTACGTTACTAGCAAAGATGAAGTTAACAAGGTAGAAGATGAAAGTGGTATCGATAAATTGAAAGCCTTGGCAGACAAAAATGTAGTAAAGTGTGGGAACAATTGGACCTCAAAGTGTCCTTGGAAGGACACCGTTGTAGCAGGCGGAAATATCCCAGATATGGATAGAATCAGCCCTTCTACTTTAAGTTTTACCACTGAAATAGGTAAACCAGCAGGCGAATCCAAGAATGTGCCACAGGCATGTGTGAAGGTGCAGGAAAACACCCCGACAGCACTAGCATGCCAGGAAGTCGACGTGATGATACCACAGCCATCCGTGTATCAAACTTGACCGAATCCACAACGGAAACAGAACTGGAAGAGCTTGTTAAGTCTTTTGGCCCAATTCAGAAATTGTATTTAGCTAAAGATATACAAACTGAGCAGTTCAAAGGCTTTGCTTATATTCAATTTAAATTCCGTAATGATGAAACCAAGGCGTTAGCAACACTTAATGGTCATGGCCATTTCATTCTTAATATTGACTGTCTAAGTCTCCAGCGCATACCATATAATTGATAATGTAGAGAGGTTTCAGTAAACTCTTGCAAATGTACTACAAAAATAGAAACAATTCTTTATAATAATGCCAATACTGAGAAGAGAAACATAGAAAAGCTTGCATTGAGCTTACATAAGAGGTTTGGTAATTTAATTTATACGACTGGCACATTAATTATTTACTTTACTACACTCATTGTAGTGTTTGGAAATAGTCTACAAAGACATCCAAAGACACTGCTTTCAATTCGGCTGTTACGTTTTCCTTAATACGTCCTAAAATCTGAATCCTGAAATCGCATCTCTTTCAGAAGAATTTATACTTTAGGAAAGAGAAAAGTCTGATTAATTTTAACAATGCCGTGCTTATTGATAACTGACTTCATAATCAATGCAGAATGAGCAGATACATTGTCATACAACAACAAAAACCCACTACCCTTTCCTCAAGGTCGCACTTCAGGAATGAGCAGCATCTCTTCATCACTTCAACGTATAATGCACTATTTACAATTTGCGTTTAAGGCATAAATCGTTGACGAATTACTGCCCGTTAGCCCAAAAAGCTATGGTGTTTATTCTGTATTTTTGCGTACAAAGCTTTTTGGGTCTTTGTGATGATCTTCCATTCGATTGCATGTTCTGACATTTTATCTCAGGATTATACTGTAACACCCATGACTCATCATCAGTAATAATGGTGGTAAGAAAATTTGTATTATCACGAAAAGTCTGAACAAAGCTTCGCAAGACGCATTCCTTAGCGACCATTTGCATTTCGACAGGTGAACATACACTCGGTTCTAGCGTCACCTTGAACATTCTCACGCCTATCTTTGAAACGTTTGAAACATTTAAACACAATAGTTACGAGCTGTTGGATCTTCGCTTGATCACACTCTGGTGATAAAATTGTGAACTATATTAGATGGTGATTTACTTTTGGTTTACCTTCACGTGACTCCAGTGCTGCAGCTTCACTCTGGAAATTCTACTGAGAAATCTCGTACAGCTTATTGATTTAGTCATTTTCGTAAGCTGTTGTGTATATATAGAGTATTTAAAGATAACGGTGATTATTTAACACGTTAGCTGCCACATGATGCGTATATGATTCAGGATGGTCTTTTTTGCTATGCCGCATGAATCATATATGCTTCATGTGTAGATTTTCACTTGAGGCCACACAGATCACGGATGATGCATGCTACAGTAGTCTGCTTATGGATTGTACAAGAGCATGGCCTCCTGCACAAGATTGTATTCTTAGCCGATTGAAATACTGCTTTTAGAGTTGCATAACACCGAATTGATTTTATTACCTTTTTTTCTATTTGTTCCATTGGAACCGTATATTACATTATATTATATTATATTATACTATACGTCAATACATTTTCTATAAACTTTTTTTTATTTTTTATTTACATATAAAATAACAAAGTTATTATCATAAATAAAGAGACTAACCCAGAATGAGAAAAAATGCGTTTATTTATTTGATTTGAAATGGAAATGTAACTACAACATAAAAAACAAACTAAAGAACATTTTCGACTTTATGTATCTATGTAACTAGCAGAACAATAAAACAGGTTATCATTATAGGTAACAAATGAAAATATGCATTAGATAGTACAATAAACACAATTGTAAAGCACTTTACACAGTAGAATTTATCGCACTGAAGTTGCTTTACTTCCAGCATACTTCCAATTATGCTCTTCTGCCAATTTTTTGTAACACGCTACACATCTTTTTCTTTCCTTAGAATCACGTTCTTCTAAAATATGTTTCTCCTTATCATTAGCTCGATTTGAAGGGTTCCCTTTATCCGAATCCGTAGTAATTCTTTTACTATCTCTTCCCTTAAACGGAAGGTGTAAATAAATTGCTGTTGAAGCATATTGCCAATTGCAAATTACCAAAACAATTTTGCTGTTTCAAACCAAGAGCATTTCAATGGCCCTTGTAGTTACTGAAAGAAGTAGAGTAACAATATTCCATGACACATCACAGAATCAATTGTCTGGGTAATGTCCTAAGAAGCAAACAGAATTTAAGTATTTAGAGAACAACGGATTAGGAACTGGGCAGACCAAAGTTTTAAGGGAGACCCTAATCAAGTTGATGGAACGAGATTATGGAAGATGTCAATGAAATAAATAAATTTGGAGAAGGATAATTAAAAATGGAAATGTATGGAAATGGACATACCGATGAACTAATACAAACGTAAAACTGAAAAAATGCAGGAAACAGTATTGAGATGAATCTACCTCAGTAACGGATTATGAGAGCTTCCAACGAAGCGGTGAAATTCTTCCGGCAATACTAGATCATGGTTCCAACTATTATGAAAAGGTTTTACAACTTCATAATATTGGTTTGAACTTGTTATTACAATATTCAGAGCACTAAATATATATTTTTATAACTATAAACTCACATATTTTGTAGAAACTGATAAACGTAGATTATTCCCAAGTCATTTTGAAGATAAGTACCTTTTTCATACCTCATACCTTCCCACTATACTCCATACCGTCTTGGCTAAGTTCACTGATGAGACAGCTGTACTGGTTTCTCACACACAAGCGGAAGCAGCTTCCAGGAGAGTTGAAATCCACTTACATGTTTAACAGAAATACCTGTCCCGCTATCACCCTCAATAACAATCAGAACGAACGAAATACCTGAGCATCCTTCTTGACAGAAGCTTAACTTGGCTAAATAAAAACAAGTACTAATTAAATATCCCCAACTGTACTGGATGGCCCTTATCTTAGTTGTTGCCCAAAAACAAAGTTCTGTTGTACAAACTTGTTATAAAACCCATAAGGATATGGTCTACAGTTGTGGTGTGCTGTCAGCGCCACCAACATATCTGAGATACAAACTTTCCAATCAAGGGTTTTTAAGGCAGCCACAAACGTCCAAGATACTATCTCAATGCAGTAGCACACCGACGAACGACAACTTCCACAATAGCAAATGAAAATATCATTAAAGAAATACAAACGCAGGCTATTAAAGCGCTGAAGATATCTGGCTGCGCGAGAGAAAGCATATGGCGAAATAAATACACGAGTATCGAAAGCAAAACAAAAATATATAAAACAGTAGTACGACCTGTGCTAACTTACGCAATAGAGACACGTGTCCAAACCAAGAAAACGAAACAGAAGACAAGAACAGCAGAAATGAAAACACGACGTGCCATAGTAGGAGTTACGTTATGTGATAGGCAAACCAGCATAGGTATTAGAAACAGATGTCAGTCAATGATTCAGAAGTAGCAGATACTAGATGTCGTTCAGTGGTCGAAACAAAGAAAACGACAATGGAATGATCATGTAGATAGGATGGAAGAAGGAAGATTAGCGAAAATATGCAAAATCACCTCCTGGAAGGCCGCCTAAAAGATGGAGGGAGAGCTGGGCTTCGTCATCCGTGGAATAAACAGGAGAAATCCTATAAGTAGAAAAAGAAGAAATCAAAGCACTGCTGTACAAAACCAATATGAAACCCATGTGGACATATCATCTACAGTTGTGGGGAGCTGACAGCGCAGCCAACATGTTCAAGATATAAACTCTCCAATAAAAGGCACTTATAGCAGACATAAACCTCCAAGATACTATCCCAACGCAGTAGTACACCAACAGACGACAATTTCCACAATTAAAGATGAAATCAAAGTACTGCTGTACAAAACCAATATGAAACCCATGTGGACATCGTCTACAGTTGTCGGGAGCTGACAGTGCCACCAACATGTTCGAGATATAAACCCTCCAACGTACTTAAGGCAGACATAAACGTCCAAGGTACTACCCAAACACAATACCAACAATAAAAGATGAAATCAAAGTACTGCTGTACAAAGCCGTTATAAAATCCATATGGGCATATGGTCTACAGATGTGCGTGCTGCCAGCGCCATAAATATTTCCAAGATACAAACTTTCTAATCAAAGTTAAATTATAAACGTCCCAAGATATTACGCCAACGCAGTAGTACACCAACAGACGACATCATCCACAATGCAAAATGAAATCAATTTCTTCAGCACTAATTGCCAAGCATGCCTTCGCGACCATCCCAATACCTACACTGTAGGAATTCCTTTCCGCTGGAAGTATCAGGCGCCTAAAGTGATGTGATTCGCTCATCTGCCAGGTAGATTTTAAGCTGCTATATTTTATTTCCATATGCATAAAGTGGCATATACACATTTACGTTAAGATATCTAAAGGAAGAGGAGTTGCTAGACGAACTCCACTATACCAGTACCGGAGCTTCATACAATATTACTAAATAACTGTAGATAATCTAAGTAAATCTGTTTCTACTGAAGATTACAATTTAGTTGCCCAAATACGTACGTAGCTGTTCTAAATATAGTGGTGATAAGATGTTTCTCCAAAATGCATAAAGATGGGTAACTTTTGAATCCCTCAAAAAATGTTTTCAAACAAAACAAATCAAACACGGTACTAAAAGAAATATCTAATATAATCCCCTTAAGGTTTTGGTAGCATAATTATTTACAATAAAATTAGACAAAGAATGCCATATATTAAAATATTAAACTGTTCGACATCAAATACAAAGTATATTATTAGACAGAACTAAAAGAATTTACAGGTAGGGGAGACCGGGGCTAGAGTGGACACGTGGTTAGTGTGGACACTTCAAATTTCCGGCCTAATGGGGAATCTAAAAATCTAGAAAAAATATATCACGTAGGTAACACTGCCCTCTATAACTGTGTAAAGTTTGAACAGGCTCGGTCGTCTGTTTGAGAAATACGACGTTGTTGGTGATATCAACATTTAAAAGTAAGTTTCTATTTAACAAACTATTTCGGTAATTACACGTGCATGCTTAAATATTTTGTTTCTGATAGTAATGTCATAAAAGAATATGACAATTATCTCTCGAATCCACGTTACAACGTTAAGAAATACGTTGATAGTTTTTTGTTATGCATATTAAAGTCTTAAATTATGTGTGGGGGTTAATGTGGACAAGCCTAGTGGGGCTAGAGTGGACGTCCACTCTAACCTCTTTTTGAAGGGAATTTGCATGAAAATTAAAATATTTTTTAATACATCTCTAATGAAAACATATATTTTTTATTCTCCAATTGCTAAAGAACGATTTTGATTGGTCGGCACTAATTCCCTATTATCCTAATTTATTGTAATTTGCTTCCAGAATGGTTCGCAACTACAAACGGCTAAGTAATAGGCCTAATATATCTGAAGATGTAGCAAATACCCTTAGGGATGTTCAAAAATACCAGAAAAGTATTAGGGAAACAGCATCGAAATATAATTTGACGAAATCAATGTTGCATAAACGAATCATATGCTATACAGTAAGTAATAGTAGTAACAATAACAACGACAATAATAGCTCTGACTCGGGAAATATGAGCAATCACGATAGTGTTTACAAAAATTTGAAAATCGAAGGCAGAAATAAATACAAAGGACTTCAAATATTTTCTGACGAACAGGAAAAGATGCTTTACAAATATCTCATCGAAGCAGTTGCTACAGCACAACGGTACGATATTATTAGCAAATCACCTCCTCCAAATGTTATCGAAGCTACCAAACGTCTATCTGATTACATGAGGTTTGATATTGACTTTTCAACGTATAATGTGCTTTAAAAATGTTAACATAACATTAAGTATTAATGTACTTATTGTTCAGAAACGCTATTGTTTTTATATTCAATATTATGTTTATTTAAATTCGTGGTTTTTCAATAAATTCACCCTGTCCACAGTGACCCCATATCATTTATTATTATGTCCACATTAACCCCTATTATGGGGCTAGTGTGGACAAAAATTACTTTTGATTTTTAATTCGGTAATTCTTATTATTGAACAATAAACTGAATATTTCTATTGTGCAATTGAAGTAAACATATTAAATACTACGCTCTTGCAAGTATTAGATTTTTTGGGAGTTTATTTGTCTTTTTGAGCCTATTTGTATGAAAGTTGTCCACATTAGCCCCGGTCTCCCCTACTGATAACATTTCTACAAACACTTTTATATTAAATTAACAACAAACACATTTCTTTAAATGCAACAACTTGGGATATATTATTTATACTCTGTTTACTTCGAACAGAAACAAGATCCTGAGATACACTGCCCTCCGCTATTACCATCGAGGATGCACTGGGCTCTACATTCTTCGCCGTTGCTACACGCGTTACGCCGAAGACGAGCTCCATGAACCAAACCTTTACAAAATAATTAATATAGTTAAAGTTTTGCCATTATTTACAAAATGTAGCTGCAGTACTAATGGTACAGTAGCAGACGTACACATTGAATTGGACTTTGTTCAAACGAACAGAGAATCACTTGAGGTTTACTAAAATGACATTATTTGCAAAATAACATACCTTCTCCAATTTGATGATCTTCTGAAGGTACAGAACAGGTAACCAAAACGCAAAGAGATGCTACCAAAGCAAGTATAATAAGTTTGTTATTCATTTTGGAGTTGGTTACGTAGAATTGTATGTTGCCAAAGCAAATTGAACTATGCTAACTACAAAAACATTGAACGTTTATATACAAATCTCTTATCACGCATCAGTGTTTCTAGAATTACCGAAAGAAAATCCATAGAACCTAATTAATTAGCAGTGATAACCGATAAACTCATAACCAGTAATGCTTGTTAATTATATACTTGTATATAAAAATTATATTAACAAAGGACATTACATTACATTACACATGTGTAATTAAAACAAGAACCTTTCTAACAATCTAATTACTTAATCAATTTCTTTTCTATCTTTTGGTATCAAAGTGTATAGAATAGCCTCTATTCACTTCTGATTTTTCCATTGTTCTTGTTTCTCTTCACACTTCTTTTAGATACTTTTGTATCATTGTCATTGTCATTGTAAAATGTGGGAGTGTGAGTTATCTCACCTACACTTAGGTCACATAAGTGAGCCCATTGTGCTGCCTCCCCAGCAGCTACCCAATTTGGGCATCACCCAATCCATCCAATCATTTGGAAGTACTTGAGGACATCCACAATTGAAGTGTTGCTGATTTCGGTCATAATAGGGCAAAAGTCTTCCCTAGCGAGAGCTAGGCAGTGATACAGGACGTGTTCTGCCGTCTCTTTATCCCCTTCCGGTGCATGTACTGATTTAGGGTGCAGTAAGATACCTATAACTAGTCGCAGGTGCTTTCGGGCAGATGCAGACAATATTTGGCTGTCTTTGGCGAGGGTGTCCTTGCATGACGACAACTTTTAGTGTTTACCCGTCTTCGTGTGAAGTTTTTTAACATTCCTTGGTATAGCATAAAGTTTAATGTCCTCAAAGATATAGGAATAACGGGTTCTGGTCCCCAAAAAGGTTGTTCGGAGGCCAGTCTCGCAATCTCATTAGACTCCTTATTGCTATATTTTCCGTCATGTTCTTTCACCCATATAGGGGAAATGACATTATCTTTTCAGATATCATCGAGAGCTTCATGACACTGCAGTACCACGCCTGCGGTAATTTTGCAACTACCCAGGTCTAGGAAAGCGGCTCTGCTGTCACTGTAGATACCAATACGTTGGTACTTGATCTGTCGTTCAAGAATTGCATTTGCCCCATGCATTATTCCCACTACCTCCGCTTGGAAGACACTAGCAATTTTGACTAGTGGTATACTGTGGCGTTGGTTTAGGTCATCGGAGAAGACTCCGGCACCCCTTCCATGGCTTGTTTTGGATCTGTCGGTAAAGCTGGATATGTCCATATGCTGGGTTGGCTCAGCATTGGGTTAAACACTGAAGTGTCTATTGAAGGCATATTGTGGAAGGAGGTAGTTTAAAATTGCGTGTAGAAGAGGAATTTTGACGACTGCCTCATCCAGGATGGGGGTATGTCTCCCTCCCCTGCCTGCTGCGTGCCACAGACTTTCATGGCGCAGCCTCAAAGCCGTCCTCACAGCTACTTCCTCCATAAAAAGGTCAAGAGGTGGAAGGCATAAGATCATCTCTAAGGCGGTCGTAGGGGTTGAGCGTATAGCACCTGTACAACTAAGATAGGCAAAACGTTGCATGTAGGTTGGTTGTTGCCTTAACTTGTCTGACCCTGGGCCACCAGACAAGTGGCCGACTTTTGTATGAGGTCCTTTTTCGCCGTTATTTCTTCCTGTTATCTAGCTTTGCTTTCCTTGCTCTTTTTAGGTATCTTCTGCAGTTCACTCTCCGTAGATAACCAACTCATCCAAATTGTGGTTTCGCGTTGTTTAATAAGAATCACTTTTAGTGCTTTTCTAATTATAGGATTGTTTCTCTTTCGATATTCGTACACCTTTAAATCTTTCTCAGACTGCTTTGCTTATCAGTCACTGCCTATGATTGACAGCCATATATTAACGTTATTCAAAAATATGTTTGCATGCATTCACTTGATAAGCATTAAGGATTTCTTTGTTGTTTTATACGGGAACATAATATAATTCAGTACTAGCTTAATTCTAGCTTCCAATCCAACATATATTGCCCTATCTTCCGTTATGATCACAACTAGGTATTTAAATTCTGTCACTTATTCCAGCTCTAATTGAGTGATATTTCTACGCTTTGAGTATTTCCATTTTCGTCAAGCATTTGGTCATTGTCGGTCACTTACTGATTTAGCGACCACCAATAAGATCTCCTACATTATGTAATCACGAGTAGGAGTAGAAGCAATAGCACAATCAACAAGAACAAGCACTAGAAACGAGAAACAAGAAAGAAGGGCGGAAAACGAGAAACGAGAAACGAGAAAGGGAAGCCCCGAAACGAGAAACGAGAAACAAGAAACCGAAAATTGACAAACGCCAAACAAAATACGAATAATAGTTTACAGTTTCCTAAAATATCAGTGTTCTTTACTTATTGTTAAAAATCAAACTTTAAAAGCCTAGACGCCTACAGCTTTTTTAACTTTGCGTTGCGTCTTCATAGATAATGTATGCATTTTTAAGCCACTTACTGTTTTAACTGTCAGGGTTATGTCATCTGCAAAGGCCTTTTGCGTTATGTAATACAGAACAGAAAACCATAGTAGGGATAGAAGCAACAGCAAAACCAATAAGAACAAGCACCGGTAGCATCAAATAAGAATAGAAAACGGTAAACGAGAAACGGGAACCCATAAACAAGAAACGGGAAACGAGAAACGAGAAACAAGAAACCAAAGCGAGAAACTGGAAACGAAAAACGATAACCCAAAAACGAAAATCGAAATAAAAAAGAGAGGAACAAAAGTAGTACCGCTATTGTTTTCATAATAATAGTTTACAATTTCTTAAAATATCCGTTTTCTATACTTACAGTTGAATATATCAAATTAAACTTAACAAAACTAGACGCCAACAGTTTTTTAAACTTTGAATTACGCATTCAACGATAAGGTATGGATTTATATAAATTTGATTGTCGTATTTTTCAAGTATTTACTGATTTTACTGTCAGCAATTCGTCATCTGCAAAGGCCTTTTACTTTATGTAATACAGAATAAAAACAACAGTAGGAGCAGAAGTAATAGCAACAAGAATACTAATAACGTGAAACAAGAATTTAAGAACGGGAAACGAGAAACGAAAACCAAAAAAACGAGAAACAAGAAACAGAAAACCAGAAACTGAAAACGAAGAACGCTAAAGCAAAAACGAAAATCGAAATAGGAAAAACGAGAAACAAAAGTAGTAGCACTAATTGTTTTCATAGTAATAGTTTACAGTTTCCAGTTTTCTATACTTACGGTTAAATGTATTTTAAATCAAACTTTAAAAAACTAGACACCTACAGCTTATTAAACTTTGCATTAAGGTTCTAAGGATAACATATGTATTTAAGTAAATTTAAAAACTTGATAATTACCTATATAACTAATGACATTTATTCAGGTAATTTGTTGTTTATGTACATCAAAATCAAACACCGTAAAAGATCTTTTAATATCCCTTGGCAACGTTTATTGCCCACAATATCTATTAAAATGTTTATCCATATCCGCATTTAAAATGTTAGTGATAAGTATTTGCTGTTTAATTCGTATTTATGATTGTATTTGACTGTAATAATAAATATTTAAATATTACACCGTTAGTTATGTAAATGTACTCTATGCTTTAAGGTTTCGAAATATATTGATGATGTAATGGAAACAAATGTTCCCCTGGTAATATTTTTGAAATATGTATTAATTGGCGACCTCTTATCTTCTATTTGTAAACATATAGTTTATTTACAATTAAAGTGCAGCATTACGGTTGATTAATAAGAGTTTATCAGTGTATTATCACATAGTTAATTACGTTTTGGGGGTTTTCTCCTGGTAAGTCTAATAAAGCTGATAACTGTTTTGTATATAAGAGCTTCAAGTCCTGGTAGTTAGTATAATTGAATTTGATTTGAAAACATACAAATCTACATACCAAGCTAACTGAACAATGAATAACAAAATTATTTTATTTGCCTTGGTAGCATCTTTGTGTGTTTTGGTTGCTTACGCAGCGCCTGCAGAAGATCAAGGCATTGCAGAAGGTATGTTGTTTTATAATATCGCTTTATCAAATTTTAGCTTGTTTTCTATTTATTATGGTTACTTTGTTCTAACGAAGGAACAAGGCAATTTTTAGAGCCTACCAAAAGCGTAGCTAGCTTCTTGCTAAAATATTGGTCATTTAATTTACACTCTATTTCTGTAGTTTCAATTCACGGTGTTCGTCTTCGACGCAATGCTTGTAGCAACGGCGAAGAATGTAGAGCCCAGTGCATCCTCGATGGTAACAGTGGAGGGCAGTGTATCTCAGGATCTTGCTTCTGTTCGAAGTAGACAAAGTTCAACAATAATTTTCAAGTTTGCTGTAAATATTCAGATGTTGTATTTATTTAAATAATAATTTAAAAGAATGTATCTGTTCTGTTTCAAATAAAAACGTAAATGTTATTTGTTGTTGTATTTATATTTCAGTACATTTTCTGGCGTAGTGTTAAGCTTGAAGAAATGTTTGTTATTTATAATTGGCGTTTATTTATAAATATTATATATATTAAAATAGTTCAGTTTGCTGTTCAGAGCTCTATGTATGTATTAATAAGATCACACAAGAAATGGGCTCCATACACCGAAGTGTTTGGTCGTCACCCGCATAGCCCGAATTCGATCCCCGGATGGGTACGTTTTTTTTTTAAATTTATTTTAAAATATGGTTGTTGTTACATTTATTTTTTACTTACTATTGCCGATTTAGTTAAAATTTTATTTTTGTACGTATTTTCCAATAGTTCGTTAAAACCTACTGACTTTATTTTTCTTTATAACTTGTTATGTTCGTTTGATTTCACTGCTTCATATGAATTAAAGTCTTATTTTAATTGTCGATCTTAAGTCAATTGCTGTTTTATTATTTCCAAAGGTTAATTTATGGGCGGTCACTCTTTCGGAACTGCATAAGGGAATCCTGTCATGTATTTTTAGTCTTTATTGCCGATCGAAAACAGTTCTTAGAATCCTTTGAATGCAGAATGGCCTGCAAGTTCCACATGGAATATTTTGTTCTAGAATTCTTGCAACATATTTCGTAATATGATGAAATGTTCCAGCTGCTCAATACCTTCGTTCGTTTTTTTCGGGAGTCGACTTAAGATCTCCGTTCGACCCGGTTGCTCGTTAAGATCTCAGCATCGACGACAAATATGATAAAAGTCAGCCTAAACTTCTGAAGGGGAACACATGTGGGTTTGATCCGGAGTTGTCGGGCGCGCCTCTGTTAAATGAAGATACCGTATCGCTTTTTTTTCTCGTCTGGGAGCAAGATATTTCTCGACTTGTGTCTGACTAAAAATATTAGCAGAGCGTTAGCCGTATTATAGACAATTTAGTGAAATTTTTCTCTCGACCTGTGTTCGATTACAGCCTTCAACCCCGTGACTCCCCCCACTAAGCCGTTGCAAGTGACAATCCCGTACAGCAGCAGAGATTTTGTTCCTGAAGTTTCCGTATTTTTCCGAAAAAAAAGTCTTGGCCCGTAACGTTGTCACCATCGTGATCCGGCCTTCAAGGCGTGCCTGCGATTTTTGTCTGCTTCTTCAGGACCTAAGAACACCCCAAATTGTGCCTCTCTCTACTCCATATTTGAAGAAAACTAAGGTAAAAATTGTTATTGTGTTGTTGTGAAAACTTGTTTCGAGATTCATTTGACTGGTTTAAAGTGCCGAACCTTTTTTCTCTTATACAACGCAAACCGACCTTTAGTCGCCGATTGCTATTAGTTATTACTCGTAAAGTGTAAGTAATTTTTGTAAACTCGATCGTCACTGGCTTCGCAAATCTATGTGTTGTAAAGTAAATATTGCAAGTAAGTGGCGGCGAGCGTTTTGTTTGTACGTTCTTTGTACTATGCTGTGTTACCAATTTCAAGCAATAGAATTATATTTGTCTTAAAATTCACCATATCTCTTATGTGCTTGTATTGCATTGCGCATTAACTTTGTAAGCTTTATATACAGGAGGAGGCACAATAAATGTGAGTTCGAAACCCGTAAGCTGCTGGCTTCTCGGTCTTCCACGAGAACCTGCAACCACTGTGATTTGGAAGGTGGCGCCCACTAAATTTGACTTACTCCGTACACACGTTCGATTTCGCTCCTTAAGGGATTCTCGTGAACCACCCCTACTCCTCTGAGCTAAGCAGAAGGCACTTCCATCTTTCCTGTTGCGGGTCGACGAAGCCTGTAATAAACTACCACCGTATTTCATGGTAATCCTATTCGTTATAAAATTGTCAATACATAGATATGTCACAATGACATTTCAGTTCAAAATGGCCGGAATAGCCAATGACATTTATAATTAATTTTTTTTGAGTTGTATTTGAAAACAAAAGAATAATCAACTTTAAGAGTTAATTTATTTCAAAACTTTGTTGCAAAAGATAATTAAAAAATACAAAAACAGAATTCTCAACTTTAAAGACGTTCTTTAAAGATACTTCATTACCTAAGATGTTATGTATGTTAAAAAAAATAAAAAATATCTTCTACATTTTTATTTGAAACAAAATAGATACATTACTATTTTTTTCCATTCATTCATACTACATACGCCCCCCGAAACCGCTTTCACATTACTTCAGGGGGGTGTGGGCGTCCCTTACAAACTAACCATTCATGCAACATGCAACCTAAACTTAACTAAGTGAAATACGTCGCCTCAGCCGGGGTTTGAACACGCGACCGATTGGCCGCATTTCACTGTGACCTCGAGTTACAGTGCGTATTCGCACTGCTCTACCGAGGTCTCTAGATATATTACTACTTAAATAAATACAATATTTGACATATTTACAGGAACCTGGAAATTTTTGTTGATTCCTATATGTTTACTTCGAACACAAGCAAGATCCTGAAATACAGTGTCCTCCACCGTAACCATCGAGGATGCACTGGGCTCTGCATTGTTCGCCGTTACTACATGCGCTACGCCGAAGACGAACGCCGTGAACTAAACCTGTAGAAAAAGAGTGTAAATGAGCCAATCTTCTGGTATTAACCACTAAAGCTAGCTAGCTAGGCTCCAAAAACAGGACAAGGTAAGCATAATAGGCAAAAAACAAGTTTTGATTTGCTAAAATGATATTATAGATCAACATACCTTTTGCGATTGCTTGATCTTCTGCAGGCGCTGCGTAGGCAACGAAAACACACAAAGATGCTACCAAGGCAAATAAAATAATTTTGTTATTCATTTTTAAGTTAGCTTGGTATGTAGATTTGTATATTCTGAAATCAAATTAAATTATACTAACTACTAGGATTGGCAGCTCTTATATACCAAATACTTATCAGTTTTCTTAGACTCACAAAGAGGAACCCCCGAAACCCAATTAACTACGCGATAATACCCTGATAAGCGCTTTTCTTAATAAACGGCTATACTGCGGTTTGATTATAAACTAACTACATATTTACAAACCGAAGATATCGGGTGGCCACTTATTAATTATTTCAAAAATGTTATCGGGGAATTTTTGTTTCCATTACAATCATCACTGAAATTCAAAACCTCGCAACATATACTACGTTCACATAACTGATGGTGTAATATTTAAGTATTATTACTACAACCAAATACTTTACTTAAACATTTATTATTACAGTGAATGTCACAAATACTTTGAATATGACTCTGGATAAATATTATAATAAAGGATTTTTATGAACGACAAAGGGTGTAAAGTATATTAAAAGATCATTTATGGTGTTCGATATTGAATTACATAAACTACTCAAATCTTTAGTAATTATCTAAATAAATGTAAATGTTAACACCGGTAATTATCAACTTCCTTAAACTTTGCTTAAACACATACCTTATCTTGGAAATAAAGTTTTTCAAATTTTGATTGGTAATATTTACCAATAAGTACGGAAAACAAATATTTTAGGATAATAAACCATTATGATAAATATTTTCTATTTCCGTTCTTCGCTTCTCGTTGCTCTTTTTCGTATCTCATTCCTCGTTCGTCGTTGCTCGATCTTCGTTGCTCGTTCCTTGTTCCTCGATCCTCGTTTCTCGTTCCTCTTTCCTCGACCCTCATTCTTCGTTCTTCACACTTTATATTTTGTTCTTCATTTTTCGTTTTCCGTTTCTAATGTCTCGTTTCTCTTTTCTAACTTCTCGTTCTCATTCGCGTTGCTCTTGTTCTTGCTGTTGCATTTCGTCGTGATTCTTTCTAAACCTCTCAAGAAATGCCAATTTTGAATTTCGCGGTATTGTAATTCCATCAAGAAATGGGCGTTGAATGCTACAACTCGTATCTCGATACCTCTGAAATTACTGGTATAATTTGTATAAATCTAAAACACGTAAGTGTTCAGGTTCCTATTTGAATTTGCTAAACCTCGTATCTTAAACAGTCGTGCGTTAAAACTCCTAAGTTAGTGGAAGGTGTCCAGTCCGTTGATTGTTTATCAGTTTTATTACCAGGATCTAGGTAAATTTATTATTTGATTGTATATTAAGAGCATGTAATGCTTTTTTACCTTAGATTCATTTTTTGATCAACATATAATTTTTCCTTTTTCATCGATTTTGTGCTCTAAACTTGGATCTCGCTATTATTTGAGGTTATATTGGCGTGTTTATATTTATTACGATGGCTTAAAAGTGCAGTGCACTGCATTATTAACTTTCATTGTCATTCGAAGATTATGTTTGAGTATGGTAATTACATTACAATGATAACAAGTTGAGATACGAGGTTATCAAGTTCTATCATAACGACTTCTTTTATAAAAAGTAATTAAATTACGTGGTTTAGTGTTTTAGTATTCTGCAAATTTTTCAAACTCAAATGTATTTGTTAGCTATTTTTAATGTGTGTCAAAATATCATTAGCTTAAAAATTACAATTTCAACTAGTGTGATATATTATAATCGCTGAAAACAGTTACAGAATGATGTTATTACCGTAAGAATTTTTCACTTTTTATAGCGATATAGAAATGGATAAGCGAAGTAGAGGAGCCAGATGTGTAGCTCTTTGCAATACCTCTGGTATCAACACAGTTTGCACTGAAGAAGTTAGCAGCTTTGATGCCACGAATGTCGTTATGCCATATTATGAAAATAATATTGGCGTAAGTCAAATAGATCCTAACGATTTAACTTTAACTAAAAAGTTTCCAAAGTTGATTGTGGATAAAACAGCATCAACCTTTACAACTTTGGAGACTATGGTACCTATCAGTGAAGTGAATAGCCTTGAAACTGATAAGAACGAAGTATCTGAATTTGAAGACTCTGGATCTAGTTATTATCCCAGTGATGACATCAGTACGGATGAAGATAGCGAGAAGAAAGGTAAACGACTAAACAAAGTCAAAGGAAAATTGTCTAAGAAGAAACATGCGCAAATTGGTGATGAAGTTGGGAGTGCTGAAAATATAATTGACGATAATTCACTCATACAGAATACCAATAGTGCAGTCGAAAGCTTTATAGAACAATCAAACACCACAGTTTTGATAAATAAAAAAAGAAAGAGAGCAGTAAAGGGACAAACAAATCCGGATTTGTGGAACAGGAAAAAAAAACAAAAACTTAGAAACCAAGGCGACGCTTATGTGAGCTAAACCAAAAGGGAAATGAGTTGTCGTAAAATAGGACCAGGCTGTAATTCTGAAGCATGCAAGAAGTCAAAAAAAAGACAATGTTTTAATATATCAGAGAAACAACGAAATGAATTGTTTAATGAATTTTGGAAGACATTGGACTGGAAAAGTAGAAAAGTTTATGTGGAGACCCTTGTGAGATGTACATCAACACAGCAGAAAACAACTAAGAAAAGTTTACGCAGAAATAACACGTTACAATATAACTTAAAAGTTGGCGACAAATTTTTGCCTGTGTGCAAGAAAATGTTCTTGGAAACATTCGGATTAAAGGAATGGTCAGTAAGATCGTGGGCTTCAATAGATTTACCTAAAAAGGGCCAAAACATTTGTGATGATATTACAACAGAAAAAGATGATAACGAAGAAGAGGTTGTTAAATTTAGAAAAGGTAAAGAAGATAACATATCAAAAAAATCCAAAACATGCACACAGTTTCTTCAAGATTTACCGAAGTTGCCATCACATTACGCTCGAGCCTCGTCAACTAAATTATACCTTGAACCCGTCTACCAATCTTACGCGGATGTTTATAGAATCTACCTAAAGCATTGCCATAGTAATAGAGTTGCGGACATAATAGGAAAAGGAAAGTTTATTTCAATAGCCCACTCTCTAAATATTGGCCTTTTTCAGCCAAAAAAGGATCAGTGTGATCTATGCTTCGCTCACAAATTGGGCAACACTGTATCAGATGACCAATACCAGAAACACATTCTGCAGAAGGATAGAGCACGCGAAGAGAAAGCCAAAGATAAAGAACTAGCGATAAAGGGTGAAATCTGTGTTTTAACAGCCGATGCACAGGCATTGCAATTAGTACCATTGACAGAAGCTAGTGGAGTCTATTTTGAGCAAAAATTGGCGTGCAAGAACTATACCGTCTATAATTTAGTAACTAAGAAAGTTGTTTGTTATGTATGGCACGAAGGCGAAGGGGGGATGGAAGGCAATAACTTCGCTTCCTGTTTGCTGGATTTTTTGGAAAACGAGTTACTGGATCATGAGAAAACACAAGAGGTGGTCATTTACACAGATGGCTGTAATGCACTAAACAGAAACACCGTTCTAACAAACGCTCTTCAATACTACGTGAACACCCGAAATGTGACAATAACTCAAAAATATCTTATCAGAGGACATACTCAAATGGAGTGTGACAGTGTTCACGCTACCATAGAAAGAAAAAAGAAACATAGGGAACTACACGCTCCTGATAATTTTGTGCAATTAATAAAGGAATCTAGAACAGGTCCTCCAGGCCCATATCAGGTAAAATATATTGAACATGGGTTTTTTAACGATTATAGTGATATTAAATATTACACTTCTATTCGCCCTGGAAAGAAAGCAGGGGATCCTTGTGTCAATGATCTTCGTGCTCTTAAATACACACCTCGGACGACAGTGCAATATAAAATTGATTTTAATTCGGAATGGAACATGTTGCCGCAAAGGGCAAGCTTGCTGAATAATCCTATGCTGAAGAAATTGTATTCCGCGCCACTTCCAATTTCCAAAACGAAATATGACCATCTGCAAGCGTTGAAACCAACAATTCTGAAGGATTATCATCTATTTTATGAAAATCTCCCTCATTCAGAAAGTTAGTGCTCAAGCTTAAAACACCATTACAACTTTAGCAACCATGTACTTATGTAGAACCCTTTTTTTGTTATTAGCTGTAAGAGTTAATTATAGTTTATTATTTGGATTTCATATTTCTGTTCTTTTCTTAATAAATTTAACCTGCGATTAAACTTTAGGTATAATCATATTTCAAATATCTTCAAGAAACTATAATTTTCGTGTTTTTTCTTAACTAGTATGTAAACATAAAGGAATGTAGATGCCATTTTAGTATTGTTCTTGTACGTTTTGATTATTTTTAAATTACACTGCTGAAATATCTAGGTTGTTTTCTTTCAAGTGTGAAAACGCGTATCTTGAAAAAAGTTACAACAAATAATGGCTATACCACGTATCTGAAACAATCAACCCAAAACTTGCCCAAAATAATAGTTCATCTATTAATTAGGCGTAAGTTCTGTGTCTTAGTCTAATAGCATGCCGCTATCAAAAAAACCCGACCTGCAGATTATTAATAACAAATATATACAGTTTTTCTTCTCTCCTGAAAAATTATGAATTTTGAGATACGAGGTTTAGAAAGAATCACGACGATTTGCTCCTGCTCTTGCTCTTAGCCATCTTCTTGCTGTTGCTGTTGTTGATATTCTTGTAGCTGCTTACGCCTCGCGCTTGTTAGTTCCTCATACCTCATATTTTAAAGAACTGCGCCTCGTGCTAAACAGCCAAAATCGACTGGCGGAATAGAATTTGGGGTATTCAAATGCAATCTTAAAGGATCCGTCTCTAGTGGTAAAAAACTGGAATAGCTCTAATGGAAACGCTCTTTTTCGTAACTTCGCTACGATTAATACCATATAATCTGAATGTGAAAATACAAATAAATTTAATATTTCTTAATTCGCGTATACGTTAAATTACTTCCCGTAACTAACCGCCTACTATCTATATTCTGGGCCTCCTGTTCATCTCGCCCTCTTTCTTCCATAGTTTGCCTTATGTCCTTGTTCCACCATCTTCTGGGTTTTCCCCTTTTCCTTCTGTCCGGGTCCGTCTATCAGAATATTTGTTTGGGCCGTCTGCCACCATCCATACATAGGAGATATGCAAACCATTTCAAGCTTTTCCTTTTGATTCTATCTATTAGTGTATCTTGAGCTATAATATTCCTTCTTATTTCCTTGTTTCGTATTCTGTCCATCCTAGATATTCCAGCACTTCTTCTAAGGCAAACCATTTTGACGTTGTTCATACCGTTTCACTATTCTGGATACACTGTCCATAGCTCACTTTCATATGTTAACACTGATTCTCCTGCGGCTTTTCCGATATGTTTTTTTATTATCTTACCAAATGTTTGTACGTAGAGTAGTCTTGGAGAACGTTGGTTTAGGCACTAAACTAAACAGGGCTGTCACATTCAAAAAAGGGAAGCTCGATGGTACTCTAAATACAGCACCTACACACATCAAAGTATGGGGGAAGGTTGTTGTTGTTGCTGTTTTGATTAAGCGAGATGAGGAGGCGGTTTTGCAAGCGTGTCTATGCAATCAGGCTATATTTGGCCCATCGTACATTCTAACTATGAATTTTGCCTATCTGGGGTAATTCCACCTCCAGTAGTTATTTTTAATGTGTCACCCATCGCAGTGGCACCCTACATACGGCTTTACTTCTTATTAGACAGAAGGCCTACTTTCACATTATTTCTCGCCAGAAAAACTTTATCAAACCCGCGTCGCTTGAATCTATAGGCAAGTGCGGAGGATTGTTTGCCAATGATTGCTTCAATGCACTTTATGAGTTAAAAATGATAATCCCTCAAAATTTTTAATTTTTTTTTCTAATATTCTTCACGATTTGGAAAAAATAAAACTTTCGTTTTACTTAAGCCCTTCACATGTCCGTATACGTTGGCAATATTTTATTGTTGGCCTTGCAAGAGAAGATAAAAATGTGGTATCCTGTTAGTTAGTTTTCAATGTTTTGTGATGAGAGTTTAATTTTTTAGAGCAATTAATATGAGAGCCGCTCAAAAGTATCCCGTGGGCCGCATGCGGCCCGCAGGCTGTGCTGGACAGACAACCTTGGTGTAGACCAGGCGTCGGCAACCTTTTTTGGCTGCGGGTCAAAATCAACCAAAATGTTACTATTAAGAAGACGTTTCGGGTCAGTGTTATAAAACAGTGTTTTAGTGAATAATAAGATAAATGTAATTGAGAAAATAGTTACAATATGCTTTTAAACTTTAAACATAAAAAACAAAACTATAATTTTTCTAATTATTATAAAAACAAGTATAATTGTCAAATTTTAATTGATAAATTTATTAACTTTATTTATAAACCCTCTCTTCGTTAACGATGGCTCCCCTGATGCTGAATTTGTGACGTCAACTTAGTCACCTTAAGACCAATACAAGCATCTGAATTTTCGGTAGTTGAGCTGCTCCTGTTCTTACTTAAAATAAATTTCATGTGTGAAAATATTTGCTCACATTTATAAGTAGAACCGAACGCGGACAAAATGGCAAAATCATTTTTTTTAAAGATGAAAACTTCGTAGGAGGTGAGGCCCAACACGTTGCTATCGTGAGAAGATGATTGTCTTCCGTTTTTTCTAAATCTTTCCGTTATGTCTTGAATTTATCTGACCACAACGTTGAACTTATCAATCATTTCTAAACTGAAATTATCAATTTTGAGATATTCAAAATACTGCAAATCTAAAATACTTTCTTCTATTTCGTCGGGCCTTATTATAAATATAAACATTTCGCCGTGCTTCTTAAAACTTAAATCTGCTTTCAAATTCATTTCTAATGTTCAAAATCCAACTTTCGAACATATTTAGTTTTCTTTCATCGACATTTTCTTTCTCATGTTGGCTTTTTGACAAGGGAAAGAAAAGAAATATTTTAGTTTTTTTATCAGTTTAATAATATTAATTTACCTAGAAGGAAAACTCTTCCATTCCTCGTACATTTTCAAAATTGTGTAGTTATTTCGGTGGAGTCGTATATTGAAATCATTATAATGGTTGATTATGTCTGTTAAGAACCAAAGTCTTAAAAACCATTGCTTATCATTGAGTTCGAGATCATTTCCACCGATTCCATAAAGAAATATTTGTATATCATAAAAGCGCTCTACAAATCTATTAAGAACGTTGCTTCGACTTAACCATTGTATTGCAGAATGTAACAGCAAATCTGCATATTTCGATTCAATTTCCTCCAAAAAAGCTTTGAAGCGCCTGTGTGTTAATGCTGATCATGCTACTATTATGTTTACGATCTTAACAACCTTTTCCATTACATCCTTAAGTTGTTGCGTAGATACCTTTGCAAATAAATTTTCTTCATGCATGAATGTAAGGTCCCGGGTTGCGCACATTCGTCGCCCATTCCCGTACGATCAGGCGAGTTAAGACAGCGATGGCTCCGGTCAGTACTTGGATGGGTGACCCGATGGTTACGTTAACACGGCGCCTCTCTCCCACGAGGATTGATCACTAGGATGGGAGAGTAGATCAACAACCCCCTTTATGGGGGAGACCCTTGCCCAACAATGGGATATTGCGGGCTAATAAAAAAATAAAGATGAATGTTTATGTTTTATAATTAATTTTGAAATTACACTTTATTTGCGGAACTCAAAAGGGTTACTTGAAATTGTCAAATGGGTCACTTGAAATTATTAAATGGGTCACTTGGTGACCCGCGCGTCACAGGTTGCCGACGTCTGCTGTAGAGCCTTCAGGGAAGGACGTAGGGGAATCACTATACCTGCTTCATTTAACTTATTTTGCATATTAATCAAATGTTTTACAGTTACATTAATAATGTTTATTTTATTAGTTTATATTATATAACATGTACGTCATAATCTTGCAACATTTGCAGTTTTAATCCGTATCTTATATTTATTTACCAGTTAATAAAGATAACTAAATATATGATGATTAAATAATTGGATGTTGAAATTCCTCTTCGATGTGTGGGTTCACTAAAGTGTGCTACTGATAAGTTCTTGGGAAAAATAAACCACCGCACTGCTAATATATATAAACTAAAGTGTTAGGCTTAGACACAGTATAATCTTATACTGTGGCTTAGATATCCAGTTATCAAGCAACAACAGCCATGAACACTAAAATAGCAGTATTTGCTTTAGTGGCAGCATTTTGTATTTTACATGCAGCTGCAATTCCTGTGCATGATGATCTTAGATTGGGTGAGCTGTGTTTTATATTTTTATATTGTACAGTACAACTAGGTTATACCCAGACGTTGGGAAACATCAATTATTTATTCGTTATATACATTAAACTTAATACCGGTAAAGTCACAAAAACTATTTACAGTATTATAACCTTAATATTAGCAAAACTACATTTTCATAAATATTCAAAATTATAGGATTTTAGACCTTTTTTTTAATAAGTCAACGATAGTACGTTGTTTTTTTAATTTAAATCTTAAACCCAGAAAAAAAAGTCTAAAATATGTCCTAAAAGTAAGTATCAAAACGTTCCACCTTACTAAACTAACAGATCCTTTGTGAGCATGAAAAGGGAACAACAATTAATTTCCAAATAAATTAATTTTGCTATATAGTTTAATTATATTTTCAGATGCATCCGAGTCATCGATTGTAATTAAAAAAAGGGCAACCTACTGCGATTCAGCTAATAACGCAGCCAACGAACATGGTTGCAATGCCCACTGCGTTGCTCAAAACTACAAACAAGGTGGTTCTTGCCAAAGTGTTGGAGTTTGCCTATGCAAAGGAAGAAGAGGATCAAACCCAAGCTTTAGTAATTTTTAAATGTTCTATAAAACTTTGAAAATTGCCATTATATTAAGTAGTAAGAATACTCAAATTGTAAGATTTATAAAATATGTAGACTACAATTATTAGTTAAATTATATAAGATAACAAGGTGTTTCAAAAATTCAAGAGAAGGTTTTATTTCTTCGTTTAATAAGATTGCGCTTTTTCCTGAGTGCTTGCCAAGATAGATTTTATCCTATAGTTTATAGGCACAAATTAGGCAAATGCCAGAAAGCATAGCTATTGTAAACGTTGTAAATTAAATTAAAAATTAAGATACTCATCAACCAGCAAAAACGCTTGTATTAGCACAGCGTGCAAATAACAAAAAGAGAAGTAATGGTAGCACAGCCCTCAGTTTTCACCCCAAATGAGGGCAAGAAGAAAGCAGGACGGCAGGAGAACCAGTATTCTCAAAGAGCACATATTGTACAAAAAACTAGAAAGAAAGCTTTACTAATAGACACTGCGAAAAAGAAGATACAAACAATTTCAGAACAGTGCGTAATACTCGAACCAACAGAGCTCATTATCTAACTAGGAACATTTAGTAACGATAATGGTCACTCACAGCTTTTATAATAAGTTAGGGACACATAGTTCAATGATTAATTAAGAACACACAGTAGTGTTAATGAGTAAATATTTATAACAATAAAATTAGAAGTTTAATTAGGAACACACTGTAGGGTGAATAAGTATATATTTCTAAAAATAATATACGAACTCACAACTATGGCAATAAATTAAATGCAGACAGTTCAATAATTAGTTAGCTACACGTAGTGTCGTACATAAATACACCGTTCTAATAATTAGAGCTCACTACTCTTAAAATAAATTGGGAGTACACAGCTCACTATCTAATTTGGAACATTCAAAATCATGATGGGTGCCTAACAACTATCACAATAAATGAAGGGTACAGTTAAATATTTAATTGGGTGCACATGGTACCATAGATGGGCAGACAACTCTAATAGTTAAATACAAACTCACTATAAATTAGGAGCACATAAAGTAGTTTGTATTGAACTAATAGAGCGGGCTGCCCATCCACGATACTGTGTGTATCTAATTAAATATTGAACGCTGAACTCCTAATTTACGGTGAGAGTTTATAAATTCTTATTTTATTACTAAGAATGTGTGTTCCTAGTTTATGATGAGTTTTTATTGAATTAATAGAGCGATGTGCCCATTTAAAATACTGTGTGTACATAATTAAATATTGAACGGTGTGTTCCTAATTTACTGTGAATGTTATAAACTATCATTTTATTATTAAGAATGTGTGTTCCTAGTTTACGGTGAGTTTTTATTGAATTAATAGAGCGGTGAGCCCATTTAAAATCCTGTGTGTACAAAATTAAATATTGAACGGTGTGCTCCTAATTTACTGTGAATGTTATAAACTATCATTTTATTATTAAGAATGTGTGTTCCGAGTTTACGGTGAGTTTTTATTGAATTAATAGAGCGGTGTGCCCATTTACCATCCTGTGTGTACAAAATTAAATATTGAACGGTGTG